>CAKNXH010038936.1:0-11817 GCA_932178445.1 Andricus quercusramuli | reverse complement strand
TCATATCGATGGCCTGGATTGATTACCGGAAAGCTTTCGATTCAACCTCCCATAGACTTAACATCTGTCTGTTGGAAAGTTTGAAGGTTTATCCACACATCGTGAGGTGCATAGAGAGATTAATAACGCTTTGAAAAAACACATTTACTATCTCATCTGGAAAACATCGTGTGATCACTAACAGTGTCACCTTTCAGAGAGGTGTATTTCAGGGCGACAGCATGAGCCCTCTTCTCTTTTGCCTCACATTATTGCCACTGTCTTTCGTACTTCGTCATTCAGAAGGGTACCTCTTTGACAAACCTGGCGATCGAATAAAGAGAAAATACATCAAGCTCTAAAAATTGTCAAAGGGTACACTCAGGAGATTTGAATTTAGTTCCGGTTAGAGAAATGCGCCACGGTTACTTTGAAGAAAGGAAAACTTAATGGCATCCCCGAAGACCCTAAGCTCGTCGACAGAAACGCTATAAGACACCTTAGCGCTGGAGAGACCTATACATATCTGGGCGTGCCACAGAGCCGGATTCAGGACGTAACATCTATAAAGGATACTCTCCGATGCAGATACAAACGTATCATCCGGCCGATTTGGTCTTCCGAACTGTCGGCTAAGAACAAAGTATCTGCAACAATCATGCTTGCCGTCCCAGTAGTATTCTATTCAATTGAAGTGGCTCCATGAACGAAGGACGAGCTCAGTTCCCTTGATATCGGTACGCGAAAGGTTTTGCACATGAACAAAAGCATTCAGCTCAAGTCTTCTGTTTCGCGACCTTACATCTCACGCCGCCTAGGTGTTTGCGGAATACTGAATCTTGAATGTCTTCACAACAGGATTATTCTGGGCACAACACATATAGTTGCAAATGGACAAGACCCTCTTCTTACAATGGTCAGGAAACACGTAGAAGCGGGCAAGGAGACGTTTCTGTACAAAGCAGCGGAGGAGGCTGCTGAGACACTCATCCTTGACTTAAATACCAGGGGTGACCAAAATGCATCAAATCTTATCCATCTTGAATACTTACTTCTGAAGGCCCGGATTAAGAAAGCACAGTAGAAAAACCTCCGCGAAGAGCTCCTCGACAAGAGGATGGACGGCATCTTCCACAGAAATATGGAGGATCAGTCAATGTCGTATGAGCTAACGTATGCTTCCCTTAAATCATCCGGATTGAAGTCGGGCACAAAGTGTCTCATTTTGGCATGTCAAGACTTTCTTGTCTTTTCCACTCTAGCACACCGTCGTCACATTTTGAGCCAAGATATTCCCGATGATAGCTGCAGAGCGTGTCATGCACACCCCGAGCATCTAGGACACATACTATCTAGTTGTCCAACTCATGCGGGAAAGACCTACATCCAAAGGCACAATGCGGCACTAAGAGTGCATTATTACCATCTGTGTCACTCTCACGGAATTGGCCTAAATGCCACTGCGCTAAACGCTCCTAGGGAAATAGAGTCAATTGTCGAAAATGAGAAGTGACGTATGTACTGGAACTTCATATTTCGACAATTGTTTCTGTTGCGCACTCGAGGCCTGACATAGTCCAAGGCCAAGGAGAAAGAAAAGAAAGAAAGTTATAAAGATCTTATGGGGGAGTTGCGTCGGTTATACCCCGAATATTCTGTTAAGCTAATCGTCTTAATCATCGGCGCTCTCGGAGATGCCAAAGTTTCACTGGTTAATAGCCTGAAAAGCATCCCTGTGTGTCAACAAAATTCTGAGACGAATGCGGGGAAAATGCAGAAGGCGGTCGTCTTTGTGTCACTCCGTGTCCTCAGTGTTTTACCGCGATTTCGCTGGGAGGGGGTGCAGTTTTTCAGATTAGCACCCGCTCTTGGGGAAATCCTGCGTTTGTGCTTATGACAAAGTTTTTAGTATATATAATTAAACAAAAGAGTTAAACAACCACCGCAGGGTCCTACTGAGAGCAACTGTAATTAACATGGGTAAACTGACCTTATTTTTCATTCAAGATTTCAACCACGAAGTTATAAAAACATTTTTTCAATTAAAAATTCATAGAAAGCATTAATTACGGTTGCTTGAAAAGTGCCATTTTAACTGTTTTCTACTATTTTCAAAGACTAATAACGACTGTAATAATATATAACTTACACTGAAATTTTGAGAATTTCTCCCTCGAAGGTTGAACATCACATTTTCTAAAAGAGCAGATTATGAAAAATGTAAATAAGCCTGTAATAATGAGAAGAAATCTGACTAGACAGGTCTACGACTTCAGCTGTTTGATTTTCGGGGCGAAGTGCTCATCAGCTCAGCCATAAAAGTCGATCACAGTGGGTCTTGACACCAAGTCAAGTTTATTGCAGTCATATTTCCTTTTTTCAGAAAAGCGAATAATACTAATTGAGGATAATTCACATCGATGAAAGAAGCTGCGGTTGCACTTTTACGATCGACTCTTCACTTACCGAAATTGTCAACTTTTCCAATGACAACTTTCAAGGACGATGGGCCACCTCTAAATATTGTTTAAAATTGAAAAGAAAGGAATCTGGCTTCTACAATCGCATAAACTACCACATTATCCCCATACGTGTTTTCAGGATCCACAATGCCGCAGACACGTGGAGACATCGCATCCCGCACTCACCGACGTGGTGCCCGACACAGCGCGCAAACGCGTGCACGCACGCTTCCATGCACGTGCCACACACACACACACAATCCACTCCTGTTATTCGCACAAGCACAATCTCATGTACGCGCACCGACGAACATCCGCACACACACACACATGCTCCCATGTACGCGCTGCACACACACCATCCCTTATATTTTTGCCAATTTTTTGTTGAATTTGTACTCTCATAAGGAAAATACCTTGTGAGTTTATTGCGGGCTAAATAACTTTTGTTGGCAGGAGAATTTTTTTTCATAAAATCGAATTTTCGCATTTTTTCTTTAAAACAACAACAGATACAAACAAATTTGGACAAAATAGTTTGCACATATAAAAAAGTGTCCACGTCAGGGCTTACCAAAAAATATACAACGCGCTATACACGGCCATAAGAATAGCATTGTCGTGTAAGACGGGTTGCATACTTTTCGGTAAGCCCTGGCGTGCACACCCTGTATATTAAACGTATATTATATTAATTTCTGTACCTCGGTCTGGGACTGCTTATTCAGATATTGCAAAACAAAGTACAAATTTGATTTTTTATAATTACGTTAAGATTTGTTCCTTACTTTGTAAGTATTTTTATTCTCAGCTACCTTGGCAAATGTTTCATTTCAATAAATTTATATTATAATTCATATGAAACTAATATATAAACAGATGAAGGAAAGTAAAAGTACAGAGTTTGTCAGCATGAGAAACAGCAAAGGTGAAACGTTTGATATAGACGGGATAGTAGACGCTTCAAAAGACTCTTTTAAAGAACTATTAGGAGGTGAAGATATAGCACAACAAAATTGCGACATTGAACATAATGCATTAGAAAACCCAATTGAAAAAGTCTGTGTCACTGAGGTCGGAGATATAATTAAGAACTTGAAAAACGATAAGGCTGCTGGTATAAACAGTATTAGCGCTGAAATGCTTAAATACGATGGCGAGTACATACCTCACAGGTTGTGCGAATTATTAAATTTATGTATCGAAACGGGAGAAGTCCCAGACGATTGGAGAAAAGCGATTATCGTACCAATATACAAAAGAAAAGTAGATAAAAGCAACTGCAGTAATTACAGAGGTATCAGCCTACTAAGTACCGCAAGTAAAATATACTCAAAAATACTTATCCGTAGGGTAATGGAAATGACAGAAGAGAAAATATGGGAAGTCCAAAGTGGATTTATGCCAGGAAGATCATGTACAGATCAGATACTCAGCCTAAGACAGATCACAGAAAAAAGATTGAGAGTAGGAAAAAAAGTCTTCTGTGCATTTATTGACCTAGAAAAAGCGTTTGACAAGGTAAATATAAGTAAAGTTTGGGAATTCCTTGAAGAGTTTGGAGTGAATGGAGGGCTCCTACAACAATAAAAATAATATATACAGGTGGCAAAGCGAGTGTAAGGGTAAATGGGAAACTGAGTGACTGGTTCGACATTATGCAAGGTGTGAAGCAAGGATGCGTTATGTCCTCGTGGCTATTTATGATATTCATGGATAATTGTCTAAGAACTGCCCTCTTCCACGAAGTTGGTGTAGATCTCGAAACCGTCAAGGTACGTGGGTTAGTTTTCGCAGATAACAAAATTGTTATGAGAGTTTAGAACAGGTTGACAAGTACGTATATGTGGGTAGCCTATTCACTGGCGACGGAAAATTAGATGAGGAGTTAGATAGGCGCATAAATAAGGGTAACCAGGTTATTGGTAGAGCAGGGTCCATCCTCACAAATAAAAACATAAAAAAAAGCTAAAATGGCCATACCTAACTCTATTTTCGTACCGACTATACTATACGGTAGCGAGACATGGACCTGTCAAGAAAAGGACAGGAGTAAAATCAAAGCGATCGGCATGAAACCTCTGCGCATAATATTCGGGAAAACACTGATGGACAAAGTACGAAACAAGACGATCCTCAAAGAGTGTGGTACAGGAGAGACACTAGTTGACATATGGGAAAGAAATCAGCTAATGTGGTTCGGACATCTAGAAAGAATGAAAGATGAACGACTGACAAAGCAAGTATATGAAGGTAAAGTAAATGGCAGAATGCCCAGAGGTAGAGCGCCGAAAGAATGGTTAGAATCTGTGAATGAGACATTAATCCGAAGAGGCATAAGAAGCCATAGAAACACAAGAGCTTGCATGAAAAAATGCATGGACGTGAAGGAAGCTAGAGTAGTATGCCAGGACAGAAAAGTGTGGCGACAAATAGTTTGTTAACAGAGGAACAGTGGAGTGAATGATGCCTGAGACAAAGAGCTAGGATAATAATGGGCCCAAGTGGGGAACCATGCATAACAAGCTTGTGAGGCTCCTCACTTGGGGTGATCGCTGGAGAGATTAATCAGCAACCTGGGTCGGAGCAGTGTTGCGGAATGAACGTGTCATTTGAATAAATAACACGAGAATTCTAGATCAATCTAAAACATATATACTTGATTGCATTATAATATTGCGTCCGTGACTGATAATATATACCGGGATAACCCCGTGCATAATATTCAAACAAACAAACAAAAAAATCCAACTCTAACCAAAAATGCCTTCGACATATTGGGCTGTAAATAAATAATAATAAATAATAATAAATAATAATAATAATAAAAATAAAAAATAAAAAATAATAATAATAATAAAGGAGCCTCGGTGGCTCAGTTGGTTAGACGCTCGGACTTCACCTCAGAGGTCCGGGGTTCGATCCCTGAGCCGGTACCTCTTGAAATTTTTCTATGTACCTTTACCGAGGTTCTGGTGGTTCGGAACCCACCTTAAGCTGTAGGTCCCCCCATCATGCACTTGACTGCAACCCAGTCCGTGAATGATGGGGTAAAAAAACCAGGCTTTGCCCAATATGTCAAGGCACACGCTCTTATCAGATCACTTGATTGCATTATAATAATGCTTCCGTGACTGATAATATATATACCGGGATAACCCCGTGCATAATATTCAAACAAACAAAAAATCCAGCTCTAAACAAAAATGCCTTCGACATATTGGGCTGTAACCATCTTAAGCCTGAGAGAAAAATGAGTTTCCTCATTTTTAATAATAATAATAATAATAACCCTACCGAAGGTGTTCTCGCGTTGTCGTCGCGGTAGGGCTTGAGCTTTCCTCTCATGAATTTGAAGGCTATGTTGGCCGTAGCATTGCTACTGACAGGGTTTCCCATGCCAGACAGGCAGAAAACGAAGAGGAAAGTGACTAAGAGGAACACCAAAACCCATAAATGATAATGGAGAGTATTTTAAAAATTTTGAAACGCTTGTCGCTACCCGAGGATCGTCGGGGCGCCCCTGGAGCCACCGCTGGGGGCCACAGCATGCGGGACGGTGGTGATGGTGAGCTGCGAGATGGTCAGGCAGATCTCACTAATCAAACAGCTGGCCAGCAAGAACATCTGCGACATACGGTAAGCAGTGAAACATCAACTGCGTCTGCTGAGGTTGCTTTGGCTAGCGTTAGCTATTTGCAGCCAACCACTTTAACAGAAATACCGTGGGAGAGCATCAAGTGGGATACCACAATGAATGAGGAATTGATGCGTCTCTATTATGAAAGTGCGAGGTTTGAAACATCACGCAAAAAAGGACAAAATTTCAGAACGAAATTTGCCGCAAAGTATCCTCAAATAGAGAAAGTCGCATTGAGAGATCTTATCGCTAAGGTGAAGGACATCAGGACTAATCTACTCATCTCAGAAGATCGAGCAATGGAGATTAAACAGCAGGTTTATTTGGAGTGGCAGAACAACGGCAATGAACAGCAGTTAGAGGAAGCCGCGTCACACGAACAAGCAGTGGCAATTAATGTTCTTCCTCAACCTGGTGATGATCCAGCACCACCACATCCTCCGTAGGTAGATGGCCTAATACAACCAGTGCCAGAAGCTGAGGTTCAACAACCAAGGAAGCGATTAAAATGGACATACCATATGAACAGAGATGTGATGCGCTTTTATTTTTTGGCAAACAAAAGTGGGCAAAGTGTAAGGAGAGAACATCATCGTCTCTTCTTACTTAAGTACTCAGAGCTAGCCACAAGAATAAATGAGCAGAATCTAGCAGATCAAAAACGCTCAATATCTGTAAACAAATTGCTTTCGGCTGTTGAAATAGCTGTCATCGAAATGGAAGTTGAATAGCAGCTTCCTATTGATGAACTTCCATTGGAAGATGTGGAAAACGAAAACTAGATTGCAGCTGAAGACATAGGTGCTAGGGATAATGAACATCAAGTACCGGATGGACTAGAGCCACATCCGGATGTTATAAACGATGATATGAACAGCGAAGTCCCAGAAAATCTACAGCACCTTGAAAGGAATTTTGGTCATGCTATACTAGAGTTCAGAAATGTAGAACCAACACAAAGGCATTCACTGCCCAAGATGAACATCACAAATGATCTGCGTGCACGAATAGAACACCGAAACAGTAAGGTTTTACCTATGCATTCGAACGCAACACAAAATGCGTTAGAGGTGCAAACTCTTGTATATTGTGCAGCTGTGGCAACCGTTAGAACGTTGGGTCGCAGAACTAGGCCTATAAATGCAGTCTTCGCTTCAAGACAGGAGCGAGATCCGCCATGGAAGATTAGGTTGGATATGGATGTCAGCAAAGTAAGGTGCAAATTGGGTCGACTGACTCAATATAAGAAAGGAAATCGAACCAGAAAGCCGATACACCATGTTATTAAAATCATCCACCCTCGGTACATCGAGACATTGACACCAGCAATATTGGATGAGATTATAGACTCCCAGCGGCAGAGACTTGATGTTCTTACTGCTAGACTGCGTCGGTACAAGAAAAGTAGTGCAAGAAGGCAACAAAATCGAACCTTTCAGGCAGATGAAAGAAGGTTCTATCGTGAACTGAGTGTAAAGCAAAATAACCAACAAGTCACCGAAGTCCCTCAATTGGAAGACATGACTAACTATTGGTCAGATGTTTGGGGGAAAACTAACAGAAGCAATTTGGACACTGCGCGGTTCCAACTAGAGAAAGCAAGAGCAAGAAATAACCCTGAAATGGAGCTGACGAACATCACAGCTTTAGATGTTTCAGCGGTTTTAAAAAAAGAATGTAACTAGAAAGCTCCAGGTCCGGACATGGTGCACAATTTCTGGTACAAGTAACTGACTAGTGTGCATCCTGCGTTGGCACGGTTTTTTCAGAAGATCATCGAACATCCAGATCTGATGCCAGACTTTATGCTGCAGGGTACTATGTATATGTTGCCTAAAAAACCAGACGCTTAAAATCCATCTGAATTTCGACCGATAGCCTGTCTTCCAACAATATATAAATGCCTTACAGCTATCATAGCAGATAAGGTATATTCTCACTGTGACGAAAATGACATCCTTACAGAAGAACAAGAAGGGTGTTGTAAAAACTCCCGAGGCAGCAAAGATCTAGTCGCCATAGACGCTGTTGCCATGACGCAAACTCGTAAACACTAAAGGAACTTGCACATGGCATACATTGATCACAAGCAAGCGTTTCCTTCCGTACCACATGACTATTTGCTCGAAGTCTTAAAAGTATACATAATTTGTCCACGCATCATTGACTTCCTAAGTCGTGCGATGATGCTTTGGGGTACAAGAATCAAGTATTTTAATCATGGACAACCAAGGAGGCTGAGGGCGAGTCATATAAATATCTGGGTATTCTCGAATCTAAGGGTATTGAGCATACGATAGTTAAGAAAAGCCTAACGACTGCCTTCACGAAAAGACTCAGATTGGTTCTGAAGAGTTCTCTTAACACGGCAAACAAGATCAGGGCAATCAACACCTATGCCATCCCTGTTCTCACGTACTTCTTTGGGCTCATCAAATGGTCGAACACTGACCTCGAACGATTAAACAGAATAATCCGCGTAGAAATGACGAAACACCGAATGCACCACAGGAATTCGGCAATTGAAAGGGTAGTTCTACCACGACATAGAGGGCGCAAGGGCATTGTAGATGTCAGAAAACTGTGTGAGTCACAATTTATACAGTTGCGAGACTATTTTAACAGCAAGCGAGATGTTGCGCTTTACAACACCATCTGTAAAGAGGATCTTGGCTACACGCCCTTGAATTTGTCCTCAGAGGAGGCCTTGAATATCAGGGCAGAAACCATAGAGGAATTAGAAACGCAATGGAGACAGAAAGCCATCCACAGCGAACACCCCAAAACGCTAGATCAATATGAAGTGGATAGTGAGGTATCCAATATTTGGCTGAGAAAGGGACTCCTGTATCCAGAAACGGAAGGATTCGTCATTGCGATTCAGGATAGAGTTGTCAGCACCGGGAATTATCGCAAACACGTGTTACATCAAGACGTGGTTGACCGGTGCCGATTATGTGGAGATACCAACGAATCCATCGAGCACATTATTCATGGTTGTCGCGTTATGGCTCAAAGTGAATATACGCACAGACATAATGATGTGGCGGGCATTGTACATCACCAACTTGCCCTAAACCTAGGACTCTTAACAGAATGGATGCCTTTCTATAGATACATTCCAATGTCCGTTTTGGAAAATGAAGATTACATCTTATATTGGGATGTGACTATCCAGACGGATCGTTACATACGAGCCAATCGACCTGACATCGTGATGCGAGAATAAAAAGGTGGAAGAGTCTACATCATCGACATTGCTTGTCCGCTTGACCGAAATTTGCAGGCAACCTATACAACCAAGATTCATAAGTATAGCGAGCTAAGGTTATATGTATAATGAGCGATACCTTCAGTGATGTACTTGATCTATAATTGAAAGGTAACAATGTTAAGTAAGGCTGTTACCACATGTAGCCATTGCAATTCCATCAAATAAAATTGTAAGAATACTACAGTAGACTGGAGTCCCGCTCTAGTGGGTCTCGAAATAAGGGACAAGGTGGTCCAAAGGGACCGGAGAGAAGCGCTTGCAGAGTCAGCGGTGTTGCGATGTTTACGGTTCGGTTCGATGTTTACATTTCTCCTTCTTGCTACAAGGAAGAAGGAGAAAAAGAACGGTTTGTAGAGTCCCAATATAATGTAAAGGTCATTGAGGGTACCCTGAAACGCCCAGTAAAGAAAAACTCCTGTGTAGTGTGATGCATGTGTTATGAAAGACAAAGGTAACATTCGTTCTGTAACTCGGTTGGAAGCAAGAACTATAACTATCATGTTACAGTGTTATGTAAGTGAACCGTGACATCATAACGATGTAGTTCTGTAAGCTATGCATAATGAGCATTAGTAACAGCTATGTAACAATGTGACATAACTGTTGTGTCAAAATCATGTAACATTTGTTCTGTAACTTGGTAACACGCATAGTCCACAACCATTTTCTCACAATGTTACGAAAGTGTACTGTAACGGTGTGACAGTGTAGTTCTGTGAGCTCTGCATAATGCACACAAGTTACAGCTATGTTGCAATGTAACATAACTGTCATGTAACAATCGTGTATTATGTACCTGTATTTGATTCGCTTTCACATATTTATTTAATTTAGGTGAATGATTGTTGATTATTTTAATATACGATGTAAAATGTATTTCAGTAAATTTTATACATTTATTTAATTCAGATATGTGAGTTATTATGAGTAACTTTTCAAAATGCGGCATGGAATGTATTTCAGTAATTTTTCCTCATTTCTTATTTAGACACGTATCATCTACTTTATTCTATTTCATCCGATATTAAGAGTACTATATTCTACTAGAAGAGTGACAAAATAGTAAAGTAAAAATAAAGTACAATTTCTGCACTTTTGTGAAGTGATATGGAATTAGTTGAAAAGATTATTAAAACTTCAAATTTTCAGAAAAATAATAAGTAAAAATCATTTGAATACATCAATGAAAATGACAGTTTGATGTCTTTAATGTTGTGAACTGTTTAATTAATTATTAGCTGAATAAGCTTCTTCGCAATATTAAATAAAATGAAGATTGAATTTAAACAGTTCTTTAATTAGGTAACGTGAATTGATTATTATCTTCAAGGTTATAATACTGAATATTAAGTACTATTTTTATAATAAAAGCTTTTTTTTTAGTGGGACGATGGTCGTGGGGGTTAAGGCGTAGGCTTTGGACCCACTCCGTCGGCTTGCAGGTTCGATTCCCGCCTCGTACTCTGGAAGATCCTCGGTGGCCCATGCGATGAGCACTTGCCTAGCAAGGGAGTTGTTTATCTCCGGAGAATCGCGGGACCGGTACCTCTAGAGAAAAAGGTTCTCTAAGTACTCAAGGCTGTTGCTCTTGGTGGTTCGGAACCCACTTTAAACTGTAGGTCCCCCTCCCACCACCAAGAAAGTGCGTGGGGTGGGGGTGTAAAGGAATAGGGAAGAGATGCAAGAAAAATGTAAACCCTTAGGGGACACATTAGAAGCTTCCATTCCAAAAGCTTTTTTTAAATACCTCTATTACAAGCATATATACTTCTTCAATGTTTTTGATGGTGTAAAATGAGTAAATTCAATTTTCAAAATTATACATATGCACATATATTTTAATTTTTGAATTAGTGCAAAAGTTGAATGATAAATTGAATATATATAAATGTAATTTCAAATTTAAGGAAATAATAATGTACAAATTATTTTAATGTAGCAATGAAACATTTTAATATTTTGATGATAATTATAGTTTTATGCTTTTTATTTTTTGAACTCCCGCGTGGAAAAGGTACAATGGATGAGCCATAGCTCAAGCATGGGATGAGCGTGTGATAAGCATTGGATGAGCGTGGGGTGACAGTGGGTCAATCTTCACTCATGGTCATCCCACGTCATCCCATGGTTATGAACAAGGGCTCAAGCGTGGCTAATGGCCCCACTGCCATTATTCGCCCACGGTCCGAAGTACTTTTATCCAACTTCAACGAAATTCCAGAAGATGAACACAATCTACTCAATTATCCAGCAAGGAGGAAGGAGTACAATCAATCTCCATTTTACTTCCACTCATTGGGCTCATGAATTCGCGCCTATTTCATTGAAGTGAGATTGAATTGGATGGAATTGCAGTTGCATTGGATTGCAGTCGGATTGGATGGGATTACAGTTAATTTTAGTTGGATTGGATTAGATTGCAGTTGGATGGATTGCAGTCAGATTGGATTGCAGTGAATTGA
>CAKNXH010038906.1:0-15388 GCA_932178445.1 Andricus quercusramuli | reverse complement strand
AGTGCTTTATTACCATCTCTGTCACTCTTACGGCATTAGCCCAAATATCTCTCCGCTGAACGCCCCTAGAGAAATAGAGTCAATTGTCGAAAATGAGAAGTGCCGCATATATTGGAACTTCATATTCTCGACAATTGTTTCTGTTGCGCACTCAAGGCCTAACATGGTTCTTCTTGACTTCGAGAAACGAACCATGTTCGTTATCGAATTTTCGGCACCAGCGGACAAAAACGTCACAGCGAAGGAGAAAGAAAAGAAGGAGAGGTATAAAGACCTTATGAGGGAGTTGCGACGGTTATACCCGGAATATTCTGTTAAGTTAATCGTCCTGATCACTGGCGCTCTTGGAGGTGCCGAGGTTTCACTTGTTAATAGCCTGAAAAGCATCCCTGCGTGTCAACAAAACGCTGAGACACTTGCAGGGAGAATGCAGAAGGCGGTCATCCTTGGGTCGCTCCGTGTCCTCGAGGTGCACGAGACTTTCGCCGGATCATCGTATTGAATTCGCGCAGACTGTAACCACCCATCTCACGGTCGTGAGACGTGGTTACAGCTGAAATTCTGCGGTTGTCCTTGTGACAAACTTTTAACTATATATATATACAACGGTGTGAACATACATATATTTATCTATTCTACACATAACTAGTATACAAATAATAATTATATAAGGATTTAAATGCATACTCAAGGTACAGCTCATTACGTTCCATTGATGAAATAGCTAAAATACGTAATTTGACGATATCTCTAAAACAGGATCAGCTAAGATTTCAATTCGAACGGATTTTTGATGCATATTCGTGCCCGAATATCAGAATTTGGAAAATATGGAAGTGAAATCACATGAAAAGAAACAAAAAGGCCAAAAAATATAATTGGAAGCTTCGTGGCCATCAAAATAATGATTTATTATTAACTGAAGTAACATAATTTTACAAAAAATAACCACTTTATTCAGAACACCGTTAGGTTAGAAAATTGTAAACAAAATTAAGATTCATAGGACAAAAAATCTAAAAAAATGTATTTGAATATAAATCAAATTTATACGAAAAATATTAAGAATTTTTGACAAAATAATACGCACTGTCTATGGTTGCGGAATTTTCCGTAACTCTAACCCCCTTTTCAGCTCGTTTAGGGCTATCGTTACGGAAAATTCTGTAACCATAAACAGTGACAAAATAATAAGGTAAACGCCCCAGTAATCGTGACGCAAAATTTCTTGCTTTTTATTCAATTTAAATGCATTAAAATGTTTTTCGCTACTACAAAATGCTAAAAATAAATTATTTTTCTTATCAAATGTTACTTTCAACATATTTTCTAACAATACATTCAAATTATAACAATGTTTCACGGTTATTGGGATTTTCACGATAACAGGGACATTTACTATACATTTTAATTGCTTTATTCTGCTGTGAATAATTTTTTCTGCAAAAATGATTTTTATTTCTGTCTACAAAAATTTCATATTTGTTTTGTTGTTTGAGTAGTTATGAGAAATGGGACTAGTTCCTTTATATTTTCTACCTTTTTGAGTTTTAAATTTGTTTACAATTATCTCACCTAAGGTTTTATCAATAAATTTGTTAAATCTTATAAAATTATTATACTCAGTCGCTCAATTTAGAATCAAATCATTACATTGATGAGCTCGAAATTGACGATGGTTCTTTTCGGCCTTCTTATTCGTCGTGATTCCACTTCCATAATGTTCAAATACTGCTCCCTTATATTTTAGATTTACGCGAGACGTCAAACTCAAAATGTAAACATTATCGAGAATCTTGCCCGATCTTGCTTTCATATTGAGGTCGGGACGGAATGAGATTAATCAATTGAAAATCAAAAGTTCTGGAGAACAAGAATATCTCGAATGCGGGCAATATCAGGCAAGATCCGAGAAATTCTCGCCTCGGCGTGCATCTCTATGAATTTTTCGAATAGGAACCTCAAGTGACATGAACATTCAAAAATTAAATGTTACACAAAAATTATTTAAGTGAACTGTTTTCCTCCTTATACTCACTTCCATTAAAACTAAGAGTACTACTTGGTATTTAAAAAATATGTATTGCTAGTATTTATGGAGTACAATGAGGCAATTGAATTTTAAGGGTAGAGTTTTAGAATAATGTTGATGACTAACGATGTCTACAAACTGAAGAAAAATTGAAACTCGCCTATGGTTTGATAACATTTAATTGAAAATTGAGACAGATCGGTACCCCCTGTTTTCAGTTTCGCCGACAAAAAGTATCGAGGGAACTTTAGAGTTGAAACAACTTCCAGTGAGGCATTTGTTCCTAACTATTAAAGAGAGTTTTTTGACAATTTTCAGATCGATTATTGCCCAACTTACGACGATTTATTTCTTAAAAAGTACCCAGTAGGCACGAAATTCAAGAAACGTAATTTGAACGTCCTAAAAACGTTTCTTGGGCGAACAAGTCAAAAGACGCCATGTGAACATTTCAAAAACTGTCCTAAGTCGGACCAAATAATGTTCTGAAAACTTTTCATGTTCCAAATACGTTCTTAAAACCTCTCTGGAACATTTTGTGTTTAAGAAACGTTATTTGGCCTGACTTAGGACATATTTAAGCCGTTCTAATGATGTTCTTTAACTTTTGTGTCCACTGGGTAATTGAATTTGGGGAATAATTTTTTCAGTTTTTCATATTGAAAAAACTTATCTGATGAAAAAACAGAAACTAGAAAAAAGTTCCGTCCTGTCATTCTCTACAAGCTTGTATTTGAAAATTTTTTTTTTACTTTTAAAATTTCCGTCCGACGAGACGCTTGAACAATACTTTTACCCGTTTTCGCGCGTTCGGCTAGTTATTCGATCCGGAAGCTCAATTTAGTTTATTTAGACAATTTTAGTTTGTTTAAATATAGTATGATATTAATATAATTGTGAAATTATTCAAGCAAATTACGACATGGTTATAATTGATTGAAGAACCCATAACGTCTAGAAAATACGTTCATTCGCGGCTTACCTGAAAAGTCAAAGGTTCAAACAAGTTAATAGCTATTTACTTGACAAGTGTGGAAAGTAGGCAATTCTCGATGAGTGTGAAGTTGGCGTCACGAGCCGAAGGCGAGTAATGACATCACACGAATCGGGGATTGCCTGCTTCTCACGTGTCAAGTACAATACTTTTCACAGCGAGTCTAAGGAAAAAGTTCGATTTTGGGAGTGAGATTCTCAATAAATAAGTGAATCTATTTATTTATTCATTTTGATCACCACTAATCATATTAATCGTTGTTACAATTATTCATATTGAATATAGTTAATATCATGCCACACCACACCACACCACACCACACCACACCACACCACACCACACCACACCACACCACACCACACCACACCACACCACACTACACTACACTACACTACACCACACCACACCACACCACAGAGTGGTAAGAAATAGTAACAGAGTGAGGTTAGAAAACGACGATCAATGTAAGTCGTATTTTCTATACGTCTCATTACATTGTTCGTTTGGCTACTTTACAACCTCTAGAGGTGTAAAGTAGCATACTTTACAAACTCTAGTGGTGTAAAGTGGGAAGCTCAGAAATCGGCGACTTTCCAGAGTCTACGGAGCCACGGAAAATCGAACTTTCCGCAGACGTGCTGTGAAAAACTGTTTATACTATTAAAAATTAGTTAGCAGATGACTGAGTATTCTTGAATAACCCATTATTGATTATTTACGAAGAAATTTCACAAAAGGCGTAAATAAACCGCAATATGAGGTAAAATTCAAATTTCAAGATTCTCTTTGGGGAACCATAAGAGTGGCTTAAAGTCGTTTACCCTTATTGATTCGTATTCTCTGACGAATTCTGAACAATATACTGAAATACGGAATTATTTGTAACATATCGCGTTTGAATATGAGATTTTTAACAAGTTGAATTTTTCCCATGATAAATCAATGGAAAAATTCGTGGTATATATATAATACATATATATGGCTGTGTCTCGATGCCCGGTGCCAGATACTAGCTTGGTACCCGGTAGATTGCTCTAAATGGGTACACGGCAGTGGGCGGGGTCTGCTGGACAGCATTATCGTGTACGGCATGTGACTGAGTACATTTCTTATTTTCTTGGGACGTATACGTTATATTGTCGCGAGTGTAGACAGTGTGATCTGCATTTCCTGTTACAAACGATCAGTACGTATCTTAGACATTATAATTATCATAATGTAACATTTGATATATGTAAATTCAACTGAATTTCGATATACATATTTTGATGTTGAAACTCAAACTGAAATCTTTTTTGGATGATAATTAAACTATTTTTTTTTAAATTTGTCTTTTTAATGTTGAAAATTGATTTATTTTAGTAGAAATTTCATCTTTGTTGAATGAAAATGCAACTGTTTAGTTGAAAATTAATTTCCTTTGCTTGAGGATTTAACTATTTTGTTTGAAAATCTTGGCTGAACCACTTCGTTCAAAAATAATTTTTTTCCTGAAGATTCATAATTTTAGTTGAAAACTGACCCTTCTTAATGGAAAATTCCACTGCGTGGGTGTTGGAGATATTTTCGTTCACATAGTTCTTATTCTATTTTTGCTGTCGTGGTCGCGCGTGATCTCGGATCGCGTAAGGCCCTGGTGTTTCTGTACACTCACCCTTTTCTGGGACCGAGTACCTGGAGGGGTGGGCGGACAGTCAGTACTGCTCAATGCACGGTCCGAGTCACTTCTATGTACGAACGTAACCCTTCCCTGTAGTTTCGTTACCAAATGTGTTCCTTCTTTTTAATTAACCAGTAGCAAGACTAACTGTGTCGCCTGCTACTGATTATACTATACTAACTCTACTAGGTATCTATCTTCACGGTGAAAATTGGTACACTGAACTTTTCCTTGTTTCTGTGATAAATGTAGCATTATTTTTCACCCTTTCCGCCTAACTTCACCATCGGATCATTTTTCTAGTTTCAATTGCAAAAATTTGGTCCTTCGAGGCGGATCTCGATGGTGATGTGAATAAAAAAAAGAAAATTTATGTGAAAAAGTGAACAAAAATGTGCAGTTATGTGGAAAAGTGAAAAACAAAAGGACTTCAAATTTTGGCGTCGCTTCAGTGCCAAACTGGAAATTTCCAGTTCAAACCGCTACGTTAGTCAAAACAGCAGGTACAGACTGGACAATGGTATGACGTCAGGAAAAGGGTCAGAGGAAGGAGTACAGAGTGACCGGGAGTGTTGGGACGAGAGGAGCTGGCGGTAGCCACTATAGACCAGGCCTACCCAAGTAGGGGAAAACTGCTCATTTGCCAGATGGGAATTTAACACCACCACCGATCTCTACTCATTCAACTTCAGGAGAGCGACCACCCCTCAAGCCTGCGGACCTGCAAAGAGGGAAGTGGTGGTGGAACTCGAACATGTGGTGAATAAGCAGTTTTCCCCTACTTGGGCAGGCCTTCTATAGACCGTGACTCACACAGACGGGAGCATTAAGTGGTGTTGACGGACTCAGACTACTAAGTGTGCTATAACCATTATCCATCCGTTTTTGAACGTCTCCCCTCGTGTTTTACTTCGCAGCAGCAGCAGCTGTTCTTTCTGATGCTATTACGTGCCCGCGAAGTGTCATTTCGAACTCCTGTGGAGAGCCATAGACTAGACATACTCTATTAACGTAAACAATAGGTATTCATTTTCTCGTTTAATATGGCAACGGTACAGAACACCATTGAGGCACAGGGGGGTATTTTTGAAATGATCTGTAACGCCCGCACAAATCTACGGAAACTCGGAAAAGACAATCTTAGCAGAAATCAAGTTCTTGCACGATTAACCACGCTTGAGAAAAATTGGAATAAGTGTTCGACGAATCACGATCAGCTTATGATGGTCCGTAGTCTACATAAAGATAAGCCTTATTTTATAGAGGACATTTTACCGTTTGCGAGGAAAAATACCTGGGGGCTAAGTCCTACATGATGGACTTTTTAGACAGATTCGAAGTTCTTGCTGCGGAACAAAAGGAGACCGGAGCACCAACCGTTACTCATAAACAGAAAGCCCTTCCTCGATTGGAACTACCAAAATTCTCGGTAGTGTATACGAAGTGGGCTACATTCCGTGACCTGTTTGACTCAATGGTGCTGAAAGACACAGACTTGCCTACTGTTCAGAAGCTACATTACCTTAAAGTGAGTGTGACTGGTGAACCCGCTCAATTGATCGCCAGCAGCATTCCGACTACTGAAAATAATTTCGAAAGGGCCTCGAAGACCTTAGCGAACCGGTATGACAATACTCGATTGTTGGTGAACAGCTATCTCGCAAAGTTGTTCTCTCTTATATCAATGAGTCGAGAAAGCTCAACGGAAAATCGTTCTTGGCTCCATGACACCTGTGAGATCATAGGTGCCTTGACGTCATTGAACCTACCTACGGATTCGTGGGATGACATGCTTGTCTATATGACAGCTCAACGGTTGGAAGCAACTACTCGCAAGGCCTGGGAGGACCAACTGGGACCTTCAGATAACCAGCCTACTTTCGAATCGCTCAACCAGTTTCTAACAGGCAAGGTCAGCACGCCCGAAGCCGTGGAGAACATGGCCTCTTCACGGACTGGTTCATCTTCTTCCAGGGATAATTGGACCAGGGGGCTCAAGCATCCTTCATATCTAAGTCGCCTGTACAGAGATAGAGGCTTCCGAGACAACCAGCTATCATTTCCGTGCTCAGTGTGGGCAATTTGAGAACAAGGCCGACCAGAGGACTAGTCCAAATAAAGGTTTGCTCTAGAACTAATCCACAGACAACTTTTATGGTAAGAGCAATTATTTTATCTAGACTCACTTCATGTATACCACCTGATAGTATGCATACCGATGATTGGGATTATCTCAGGGGTTTAGAATTGGCAGACCCTTTCTTAGAAAAGGGTGGAATCATGTAAATGACTTTAGGGGCTGAATTTTACTCCTATGTCATTGAGGAGGGACTCAAAAATGGGGTTTAGGGACTCCAACGCCTCAACAAACTTCACTGGGTTGGGTTCTTTCGGGACTTCTATCAAGGGAGTTCACTACCACAGTGCAGTCTCTCGTGGGATTGCAAAGTACCGTAGACTATAAACTAGTGAACTTGCTGCGAAGATTTGTCGTCCAGGAGGACGTTTCTTCAACGATCTCTGAATATAGTCTAGCAGAGGTGGTCGTTACATCGTTCGACTACCATTAAAGGATCGCTCTACATTATCAATGAGCACGCAGAGTTGGGAGACACGGAACACGTCTCCAATCTAGAGGATCTGCAACCTAATCAGGGTTACTTCTTACAACACCATTGTGTGATAAAGGAAAACAGCTCGAGCACTAAATTGCGAGTTGTTTTTAACGCCTCTCAACATACTCACAAAGGGGTGTCCTTGAATGAATTTCTACATTCAGGGCCCAAGCTATAGACTGAATTGGCGGATGTCATCCTACGATGGAGGATGTATTCAGTCGTCTTCACCGCAGACCAGGAGGTTCAAGCTTATTAATTGAAAACCGCCACTTTCGGTTTTACATCTACACCGTATTTAGCGATACTTACTCTATTTCAGTTAGCGGAGGATGAGGGTGATAATTACCCCCTCGCTACTGAGATTCTATGAAAAGAGACATACGTCGATGACGTACTCTCAGAGGCAGATGACGTCAGATGACGCAAGCGGGAGGTTTCACGCTGAAAAAGTGGGTGGCGAACGTAGAGTAAGTTCTACAGGGTGTTCCCAATGAACATCGAGAGGACGCTACATCTTTTCTACTCAACCAGGATCCATATTTTCGTGCCCTTGGCATTTTATGGCAGCCGTCTTCTGATTGCCTACGTTTTCAGATCGACTCATTATCGGAGATGAGTCAGATGACGAAACGAACGGTATTCTCAGAGATAGCCCGCATATTCGATCCATTGGGATGGCTTGCCCAGTCATCGTGAAGGTTAAGGTATTCATGCAGAGTCTATGGGCTCTCAAGGTAGGTTGGGATGAACAACTTCCACCAGAGTACGTCGCTAATTGGACGAAGCTTAGAAATGAGCTACCTGATCTCTCCACTCTAGCCACTCCGCGTTGACTAGGCTTTACATCTGGGAGCTACTGTGAAATTCACGGTTTTGGAGATGCCTCGGAGAAGGCAATAGGAGCCGTGGTGTACCTTCGCGTCACACCACCTTCAGAATTTACTCGCGTGACTCTTGTCATGGCTAAGACAAAGGTAGCTAGACTAAAGGAGACCTCAATTCCTAGGCTCGAATTTTGTGCTGCTGTCTTGCTAGTGAGATTAGTATCTCATGTCCGAACGGTCTTGAGTCTCTCTGCTTCTGTACCGATACATCTTTGGTCCGATTATGAGAATACTCTGGACTGGATTCGAGGACACCCTCTTCGATGGAAGACATATATCTCTAATAGGGTTTCAGAAATTCAGCGTATTCTGCGAAAGGAGGTTTGGCACATCGACATAGAGAAATGGACCGATAACCCTATGGGGAGCACTGAAATGGGGTTTAGAGGGAGAAAAAACATTTGAGGGGTAGACCTGTCTCTTTCTCGATAAAGCTAATTGGTCGAGAGCATTTTCGATGGGTGGAGCTTGATGAAGCAAAGGACCGTGCTTTGTATCGCGAATGCCCCACTAATGTGTTGTTTATAGTATGCCTCTCAAAGTTTATTGAATCATAATTTAATGTGAATAAATATTAAAAATGGTGGTAGCCTGTACAGTTTGTGGGCGTTGTAAAGATATTTATGCAAGGATATGCTTTCACACGTAAGTACAGTTAATGAATGATAAAATCAAAATGTATCAACAAAAACATAACCTCAAAATATGAAAGTATTGTACCTATGTGATACAAATTTTTATTTTTCATTTTATAGAAATATTTTTAGATGTTCTTTTGGAAAGCTAATTGAAACATAATATTTTTCTCGAATGGTTTTAAAAGCTTAATTTATTATAAATACGTAATTATAATATATTATTCATGATTGTTTAAAAAAAAATTACCCATAGAGAATATTTAGGCAATGCGCGGGGCATCCGATTCACTTGACACAGTTCTGGAATAGAACAAGGCAGATCTACCCCTCAAATGTTTTCTCTCTTTCTAAAGCCCATTTAAGTGCTCCCCACAGCATTATCGGTCCATTTCTATATGTCGATGGTTTGGCATCATGTACCTGGAATAGAAAATCTTGCGGATTGCGTATCAAGAGGTGTAACATCCGTTCGATTGGAACACCATTTGCTTTGGTGATAAGGACCTGTTTTGTTGGCCAAATCTGAAACTTTTTGGCCAAAGTGTACTGAAACTATCGACCCTTCTATTGATAGAGAGGAACGAGTCACCACACATTCCGCTCTATTCGATCAGGAACCACCTTGGCGGCTCCTTACTCAATACTCTTCGCTTACGAAGCTGTTATGAATCACTGCTCTCTGTTTGCAGTTCGTTGATCGGCTTCGTAGAAAACAGTCTGAACAGCCGCCTTGTCATCCAACGACGACCTATCTTAAAATGGCACAAAAAGGACTGATCAGACACGTTCAGCGTCAGGTTTTCCTTGAAGATATCATCAAACTGCAACGAAAATTGCCGGTCTCAAAATCGAGTCCGCTAATAAAACTATTACCGTTTTTGGACTCTGATGGGTTATTGAGATTGGGAGGTCCACTGACTCATGCCGTGTTGCACTATGAGGAAATATGTCCTTGAATCTACCTAAGGATTCGCTGTTATCGACTTTGATCGTCAGTGATGGACATCAGTTCATGCTACACGGAGGTCCTCAACTAACCTTGTCCTACTTGAGGAGGAAATATTGTATCCTCTCGGGTCGTACAGCTGTGAAGCTCGTGTTGGCATGACGTATGGTATATGCTCGACATCGGGCAAACCCGTGTAATCAGCTCATGAGTCCCCTACCATCTTTCAGAGTCACCCCACCGGTTCGACCATTCGCTGCGGCTGGATTGGATTACGCAGGTCCAATCTGGATGCGAACGACCAAAGGAAGAAGTCACAAGGCGTATAAAAGGCATATCGCTATCTTCGTGTGCTGTTCCACTCGAGCCCTGCATTTGGAGGCCGTATCCGACTATACTGCTAATGGTTTCATTGCCGCCTATAAGAGTTTTTCAGCTCGATGAGGCGTCAGCCATACTCTTTACAGCAACAATAGAACCACCTTCGTAGGAGCTGATCGACAGCTGCGCGTACTATTTTCACAGGCATCAGCCTGCCGCTCCAGACTTTGAAGGATTATGGGAAGCAGCGGTACGATCGGTAAAACACCATCTCCGCCGTGTGATCGGAGATACTATTCTAACTTTTGAGGAGATGTCAACTTTTATTGCTCAAGTAGAGGCGTGTCTCAATTCGAAGCCAATCAAGTTTTTGAAGGACGATCCCAACATTTTAGTCGCTCTGACTCCGGCACAATTTCTCATCGGCTCTACGATCTTCACAATACCTGGGCCTACATTAGTAAATGAAAGGCTGACACCTAGAGAGCGTTGGCAACTCTTAACTCAGATGTACCAAACCTTTTGGAAAAGATGGTCGTCGGAGCACTTACATGAACTAGCTCGTCCTAAATGGCATAAGCCAACGCCTCCGATACAAAATGGAGACCTAGTATTGGTTCTGCAGGAGAAAATTCCTCCTACTAAGTGGCATCTGGCTCGGGTGATTCAGGTACACTCGGGCTCAGACAAAGTGACCATCATTGAAGTCGGGCCCCTGCATATTGGCAACCCGCTAACGCGGCTACAAGTGGGTTGCCAGTCTGCAGGGGCCCTTTGTTTTTCTATTTTTTAACGCTGAGAAAGCAACTTGTTGCAATTACGGCATGACCATTTAACGTAAATTTTTACATTTTATTATAATTGCAACGGTTTACATATTAATTTTGTTTCTTTTATTA
Organism: Andricus quercusramuli; assembly: GCA_932178445.1. NCBI lineage: Eukaryota > Metazoa > Arthropoda > Insecta > Hymenoptera > Cynipidae > Andricus > Andricus quercusramuli. Next base: position 4,396 of record CAKNXH010038906.1, on the reverse strand, counting down.
ATTATAATGCCATATTACTTTACCATTACTTTAACATTACTTTACCATTCCTTTAACATTACTTTACCATTACTTTACCATTACGCTGTAGCGTAATGTTTGCGTTCGGCCGGTCCGCCAGGGAGGGATAAAATAGGAAAAACCAAATAACTCATTTTTAATAAACAATTACGTAATCAAGTGTGTAAAAAATGATAATGATAAAGTAAATAAAAGGAAAGATTGAATCGGAAACACCAAATAACTTATTTTCAATGAACAATTACATATTAAAGTGTGTTCAAAAAGTTACATTCATATTCTCCTTCCAAATTGTATACTTCACTTTGAGGTTATGCCTTGTCTTCTTAGTAATAAAGGAACGATAAAGTAGATTTACAAGAAAAGATAAAATCGGAAGCACCAAATAACTCATTTTTGATCAATAAAAACATATTCATGCGTGTAAAAAAAATTACACCTATATTCTCCTCGCAAATTATATACATCACTTTCAGGTTATGCCTCGTGCACGTCTCAAGAAAATAAGAAATATACTAAGTCTTCTTCTTCTTATTTGTTTTCGGCCTTTTGATTCAATAAACATTCCATGACCTAAGCACAATAGTATTAATATACTTTAAATATACCAAGTCGGATGCCGTACACGATACTGCCATGCGGCAGACCCTGCGAACAGCCGTGTAACAAATCAGAGCAATCTACCAGATACAAACCTAGCGCCCGGCACCGGACATCTATGGGGATGGCGACTAACACTTGCGGCCGCTAGGGTCGCTAGTGTGTCTGGGGATGAACACGGCGCATCGTCTGCTATGTTCTTCGAATTCTGCAGTGTTGAGGTGTTTCGATCTTTTAGCATTATTCGCATTATTTTTAAAATGCCAAAAATACGTGCGCTAACCGTATCCGCGATCTGGCAAATCGCTATTATCCCTCGACTCTTCATTTTACCATTTTTGTTAAAGAATTAATTCATGCTTTGTGTAGTCCATTTTCCATGTCATATTCCAAAAATATTGATTACACTTTTATATTGATTTTGTTTTTATTTCTGAACATTTCAAGACTGTTGGCTTCAAGCTCATCTAACCTCAAAATTCAAGCGCCTGATATGACCCAATTATTAATTAATAATTTTTACATAAAATAAAATTTTCGAATATTCAGGTTAGTTGAGGTTACCATTCGGAATTTTCATTTTACGCAATAATTATTAGAGTAAACAGCTTATTTACCCTATGGATACACACTTCTATTTAAAAAAGTGGTACCGCTTCGTATTCAAACAATATTTAATGTTCGTGTTTATTGAGTGAAATCGCAGGCAATTGAATTCTGAGGATACAGCTTGAGCCGAGAAGCCTTAAGCAACCTGCCGTGTTTTTTTCATTGATTTAAGCGAATGAAGAAATCCAAAAACTTTGCATATCCATCGATACTAGGGTGGCCTCTATTTTTAACTTTTCTAATTTCTCTGCTCTCACCCCCCAGTTTTCTTCGAATGCCCAAAAAAAATCTCCAAATTTGAGCAAAATCGGTTAATATTAGGGGTGCCACAAAGACCACAAAGTTTCCCATTGATTTAAAATGAGAAATAGTCAGCTTTTTGTAAATCTAATATTTAAACGCGATAATATGTTACAAATAATTCCGTGTTTCAGTATATTGTTCAGAATTCGTCAGAGAATGAAAATCAATCATAAATTTTGAGGTTGAATAATTTTCAGCCACTCTTACACGGAGAAAAAAATCCGGGGTTTAGCGCAAGAGAGTTCAAGACGCTAACGCATGGACTATTCAACAGGCGCATATCGCAGGCGTCTCTTGTTTTATTTCCAAGAGCTTCCACGGACTTTCTCGGTGAGACTCCTCGCGATTTGCGTTTAGACCACGCCTTCTGCCTGTTGACACGTTCGCACCACTAAATGTTCGCAAGGAGACTCACCGAGAAAGTCCGTGGAGGCTCTTGGAAATTATGCTCGCACTTTTAGGATTAATGCGTGACAAATTTTCACGCGCTAATCCCTACATTTTTCTCTCCGTGTATGGGTCCACAAAGAAAACCCCATAGTGACAAATTTGAATTTTACGTATAATTGCGGTTCATTGACGCTCTTAAAACGTTCTTTAAAAATAAATAATCATTAATCGGTAATTGAGAAATACCCAGTAATTTGTTTACTAATATTCAATTGTTTGAACAATTTGAATTTTGTATAAACAATTTTAATTTTGTTCAAATATTTGTTTTTTTCAGTTAACTCGCAAAATGAACTATTTTCTAGACTTTATGAGTTATTTCATCAATAATAACAACAAAATAATTTGTTTAAATAATTTTACAATTATTTAAATAATACGTATTTGTTTAAGCATATATTTTATCTAAAAAAAAGCAAGAGGAACATTTTATATCACTAAATTTTCGAAAAATTTTAATATTTTTAAGTACTAATTTATTTATTATGAATACTCGTGGATGTATAAAAAATTTAAATTTGTAATTGCGCGCCCATACCTTAGTGCCTGCGCAAAGGCATATATCCATACGCACTACTGCCCTCTACGCTGAGCTTGACAAATCGCCGTCCCCATAGGCAGCAAATATACATATATTTTACTTCTGCAGAATTGCTACTGGGGTCTTGACGGTTAAATTTTGTAATTTCATTCTGTGACTACGTAGGTGAAGTATGAATAAATGAAAATAAAAATTATTAGTTTTAATAATTATGAAAATTGTTCTTATTATCCGTTTTAAATTGCGCACCAACAGCGAATTCCGGAGAACGCACATCTAGTTGAACGAAGGTTGGTGGGTCTGCTCTGAACATTTCGAGCCTCGTGCAACGGATTGTAAGTACCCCTTGAAATGCCTATCCATCTTACAGACTTACAAGGAGAGGACGCGAGATAGACATCGCCGATTCGACTGGGGCTTTACGGGGCGAAAGTACATCAAAATCCGTAAGGGGCGTATTTTTTCTTATGATCTAATGGGTCTTAGTTTCCGAGATATCGAGGTTTGAGTATTGGCGCTCGAGTGCTGAACTCGCCATTGCAGAGCGCGGACCCAGTACTTGACGCTTACTCACAGTCCGACACTAATTTTGTGATTAACTGAAAGTTCACAGGGTTCCTATGTCATTTCTACAGGGTTTTTTTTTTACGTAGATTGCGAATCTTGAAACGAAAATAACCCATCACGTCAAATTTTTGAGGAAAAAAAAACGGGGTTAAGAAGTAAAAGCAAAAACAAAGAATCATTTTGGTCCCTTTTGGGAAAAGTTGCTAAACGCTATAGTCCGGCGGATAGTGACTATTTTGAAAGTGATTCATGAAAATCATATCACAAGCAATTTGATATTTCTTAAGGTACATGAACCCTCAAAAAAATCATTTTGAAGACAAGAGGCCTCCGCATGCTATTAAAAATATAAAATTATATTTTCTGTTCAAACTATGAAAGGTACGGAAATATGTTGAGAACACAAATTGTTCATCTCAAATATATCTATGAATTTATATTATATATTATATATTTTTTCTTTAAAAAACAATATATGAACTTGATTTTCTACTTTTATCGAATATCATTTGTAAATATTTAACATTATCAGAAATAATTCTATTAAAAGGCATCAAATAACAAATCAAACTATAAAACACAAAAAAAAGTTTGAAAAGAGAATTATTTACCTTCAAAAGATCTACGAGTTTTCTTCAGACTATTTTTTAATAGGAGGCATATTTTTTTTAATTGTAAAAAATAACATTAAAATAAAAAAGTTAAGAGAATGTGCCCGCACAGTGGGTAGACTTTTCTATAACAAAAAAATGCCCCAAAAGCAGCTACATAAATATTTTTAGCTCCTTTATTTAAAATTTCTTTTTCACATAAATTTTTACGAAAAGCTCTTGAGGTTTTTTCTGAGTAAATCATGTAACTTCTTTATAATAATAATAATAATAATAATAATAATAATAGATCTTTATTAAGATGCCAACAACATATACAAAGTATTCAGAAAATATTAATGAAAGGGCACTTAAAGGGCCGAGGTACAGCTTAGAGCTGCTTTGCAACCTAACCCTCATAATAGTCACCTTATTTCCGTTTACTGAGATTGATTCAATTGATCAATATACACTTCATTTAAAAAGGAATTCATATTTATTACATTCATTTAGCAAGTATAACATCAGTTCATATAAGTTTTTTTAATAGTGTCTAGATACAATAAATCCATTATCTCGATTGCATCTCCCTCTAAAAAAATTTCCCAGGGTGCCAACAATATTTTGAAAATACCTCCGTTTCTGATACGAAATGCTCTAGGAAAAAATAAAATTAATATTATATTACTATTATTTTTTATTATATATATATATA
>CAKNXH010038895.1:0-10075 GCA_932178445.1 Andricus quercusramuli | reverse complement strand
TTTATTTAATTGTCGCGAGTAACATATATATATTTTTTTGCTTGAATTTACTCTTGCTTGGTAATTTTTTGTGTAATGAAAAACAATTTTGGGTTAGGTCATCCTCTGAAAATTTGTCGAGAATTTTAAAAAAATCACATTTTTATGTCTCATTGTGAGGAAGTTTTGCTAATTAGTTTTTTTTCAACAAATCTAGTTTATTTTATGGAAACATAATAAAATTTAATTCAGGGCGGTTACCTCCTAGAAAATAATTTTTCATGAAAATGCAAAAACAGGTAATCTCTTTTTAATTACCGCGAGCAACATACATTTTTTCCAAATTTTTCGGCCTGGATTTTCTCTTGATTTACAATTTTTTCAAATTAAAAAATAATGTTGGGGTAGTTCACTCCCATAATAATTTGTCGACAAATTTGAGAAAATCACATTTTAGATCTCTCATTGATGTGAAATTCATTCAGTGAGTCACTGAATATTAATAGAAAATTGCAAATTCGAATATTCGAAATATTTTCTATTTCAATAGTGATGAACTACTGGAAGAAATGAAAAATTTCATTTTTTTATAATTCTTGTTATAGAAATGGGAATTGTGAATAACCATGAGATAGCGTTATTATAAAACTCGTCAAATATTTATTTCATGAAAAAACTAATATTTTTTATCTTTATCGTAATCCATTTTTATAAAACACGAAAAAGAATTGGAATAAATTCCAAACTTTCGTTTTTTCGAGTATTTAATTCTAATATGTAATACATTTTACATTATTCACATTCACAAACATATGGAATGAATTAAATTTACATCCGTGTCAGCATGACCATTCAATTTTCAGGTTTAGACAAAAGTAGCAAAAGACAAAGTTTTATGTTTGGGTGGTAAGTGCTTCATCACACTTTTCCAGAGTTAAAAAAAATGGTCAAGTACGTTTGCCCCATCTAAAATGCTATTAAAAATCAAAATTTAGCGAAACAGCACATGATACGAAAATGAATAAAAATTGAAAAAATTGTTGCTGTTTCATAAAGACATACAAAATCTCCTTTAAACACTTTTTGATAGGACCTCTTTAAATTAAAATTCATGAAATTTCACTAATTACTAGTTATATTCTATACCAACTCAATTGAAGAAAAATGAACCATTGAATTAGTAGGTTTCACTGTTGTTGAAAATCCTTCTTTTTTTTTGTTGAGAATTCGCAAGTATCTTCACAGAAAATTTACGTCTTATTTAAAACTCAGACTTTAAAGTTGGAAAGTCAACCCGAAATCCTTTTTGGATGAAAATTTAACTTTTTTTTTGAAAATTTGTGTTTTTCTTTAATAGAATCTATTTTAGTAGAAACTGCATCTTTCTTAGATAAAAATGCAACTGTTTGGTTGAAAATTCAACAATTTTGGTAAGAAGTCATCCTTTTCAGTTTGAAATTCCACTGTTTTGTTGAAGATTCAACTACTCCATAAAAAAATTACTTGCTTAAAACTTTAAAATTCATATTTTGGTGTTGAAAAGTCAACTGAAATTTGTTTCTAGGTAAAAATTCAACTATTTTTTGAAAATTTGTCTTTACTTTTTAATAATTCACCTGTTTTAGTAGAAATTCCATCTTTCTTGGATGAAAATACAACTGTTTGATTAAAAATTAACAATTTTGTCAGGAAGTCATCCTTTTTAATCTAAAACTCAACGTTTCGTTGGAATTGAAATTTTTTTTGGATAAAAATCGAACTATTTTTTTGAAAATTTGTCTTTTTGCATTAAAAATTCATCTGTTTTGTTAAAAATTCGTCTTTCTGGGTTTAAAATTCAAATATATTTTTTGAAAATTTGGTCTCTTTGATTTAAAAATTGATCTGTTTTAGTAGAAATTTCATCTTTCTTGGATAAAAATGCAACTATTTAGTTGTACATTAATAGTAGAAAATTCATCTCTTTGGTTGAGATTTTAACTATTTTGTTGAAAACTGATCTTTTAATTGAAAATTCAACTGCGTAGGTGAAAATTGAACTTCTCTGTTGAATTTTTCTTTAATAGAGGTTTATCTCTGTGGGGAAAATTGAACTATTTTGTTGAAAATTATTTTCTTATCGCTGAAAATTCATATTTTCCGGTTGAAAGTTCAATTTTAGTACAGGAAATTCGTCTTTTGGCTCAAAGGTTCAACAAACTAGGTGAACTTTTTTCTTCTTTTTTTTTAGACCATTAAGTCATTTCCCTTTCGGGGTAGGCGTGACACTACCCGATTCGGGTAGTGTTTCTAGGTGGATTATTCATTACTAGTACTACAAGTGTGGGCCCACCACACCCACGACGGGCCAACAGCACGCAGTATTCCCGAACGTCACCCATCCAGGTACTAACCGCGCCCAACACTGCTTAACTTCAGTGATCTTACGAGAACTGGTGTGTTCAGCGTGGTATTGCCGTTGGCGATCTTCTTTCATTACTGAAAAATCTTTATTCGTTGAAAATTCGTCTTTTCGTTTGTAAAATTCATCTTTTTAAATGAAATTTCATTTTTGTTCTTGAAATATCAACTATTGCACTTTTTCGTTGAGCTTTCATTTTTTTAGTTAAAAAATTTAATTAGGGGAGAGTCACCAGTTACGGGCACTCTCCGATTGTGGGCACCTCTGCGTAACAATTGACAATACAAATATGCCGGATCTAACTGGTGGCGTAATTTTATTCTGACAGTAGTACGCAGTTTTCGAGGTGATATGAACGTGAATAGACGATTTGTGTATTAGCTGCGATCATATTGAAAAAAATAAGTAAAAATTAACGCATTTGTAATTTACCAATGTTTAAAAACGACGATGAATCAAAGTAAATAATCTCAAACAGGTGAGTTTTATCGATATTACTACAGTATTTTCGTTGTGATTTAAGATGTCTCCCCGATTTATATGCAAGTCATGAAACATCATATTTTCTTGATGCACCGATAATGATCGTGAATTCCGGTTGCGGGCACTTGAATGTAACCAGTTGTGGGCACATTGTTTTTCATTTAAAGCGTCTGTTTGACTTGAAAACTGTCAGATATCATCATTTATGCCGACATAACATATTCCATTAACGTTTTTTCATATTTTTGTTATTATTTGAGTTCAAGTATTTCAGCCATGACAACCCCGAAGAAGTCAAATACCTTTTTTTTCATATTTTTGCCTCGAAAGGCCTTTAAAATTGATAAACTTTGAAAATCTTTAAAATGAGGTGCATTTTTTTTAACTATCTCCATTTTCAGCGAATTTTTGAAGGGTGCCCACAACAGGTTGCGATTTTTTTTCCAAAAATGACGATTTCACAAAATTGGTCGTAAAATTTTTCTAGTTGACGGAATCAATGTACTTACTTTAGCAAAAAGTTAGCTAAAGCCTCTAGCTTTCCAATGCGATCCATATCCTCGCATAATATGGTCTCAAACGAAAATTATGGGTTGAAAACAAAACTGTGCCCACAACCGGAAACTCTCCCCTACTAAAATTTTGGTACGAATGGTCTCTTTTTTAGGTCCCATGGCCTATTATTATTTTAATTGGCAAAGGACTTATTTGCACCAATTCGTTAGTACAGAAACTGCTAACTTATATTTAGAGAGTACTTAGTAAGCATATTTTGATTAATTAAGGGTTGCATATTTATTATTTAAAAAATATATATAGGAAAAGGAAATGCGATAATAATAAATTCGTGATAAAAGAACATGAGTATCATCACGTAATTTTTGTCATCTTTATTGAAATAAGAAGGCAAATCTGAAAAAACAGTGAGATGGCGTTATTGTGAAACATGTAAATTGTTGACGCCACCTACACGAACCTTTCTATATTTATACTAGTTGAGAGTGCCTATGTTTACTGGTACGTTGGAACAAATAGGCAGTCATCTAGTAATCTTTACTCTCTAAATCCGAATTAGTAGAAATTTTACTAATTCAATTAGTAGCATTGTATCTGACTGTTAAATTAGTAATTTTATCACTTTTTACTGAATGAAATGGTAAGATTTATGTTACTAAATGAATTAGTGAGGGTATTCTACTAACTTGCTTAGTAGTTTTTTGAACCACCTTATTGTAAGCTGCGGATAAGTTAAAACAAAAGCATCTACATATTTTAAAGCGCGAAAATTTTAATTTAGTCTATTTAATTTTTTTAAATGAAAAAACTATAATATTTTTGTTTGAAAATTGATCGTTGTTAGTTCAAAATTCAAATATTTATCTTCTTGCTTGAAAATTCAACAGCTTGTTATTTGCAATTTTTTCTCTCCCTCGATTGAAAAATCTTTTCAAGCTGAAAATTCAACTCATGTTGAAAAGTAGTTTTTGTTGTTGAATTTAACTGTTTCTGATTAAACATTTTTTTTTTTTTTTTTTACATCAACTACTACATTTTTCGTTCAGAATTCATCTTTTTCGGGATACAAATTTAATTACTGAGTTAAAATCTAAACTCTTTTGTTATACAATAATTTTTTTGTTTGTTCAAGTTTCATCATTTTAAATAAAAATGTATCTCTTTGTGTTCGAAATTGAATTATAATTTTAATGCTGTCCTTTTATATAGAGAGCTTGTCTTTATTAATTAAAGGTTGATCGACGTATTTTTTCTCACAAATTGATTTTATGCGAGGTTCCATTTGTCATTGTATCAATTCTAGACTACATCATATTTATTATTTCTATTTCCATACTTCGTATTCTCATCATGAGTTGGCACACTCTTTAAATTTGGTGTGTGTATGGAACCGTTCGCACTTTGCTTGTGCGAATCAGTCATCGTCAAAGCGATCAAAGGTACGCTCGTTTCATCGTTTCGGATTCAAGATACCTTATTATAATTGTAGAAAATTAAATATTAAAGTTTAACTGTTTTAAATAAAGACTACTCTCAGTAGAGAGTAATTGTTACTTGTTAATTCATGTGCATTACAACATTTGATTTCACCTACAGTTCAAGTGATCACAATACGTATTATTAAACTTCTTGTCAAAACTTTAATTTCGTTTGCTCGCGAACATTTGTGGTCCTTCGAGACTGGATATCTTTTGGCTGCAATTTCCGGTTAGTTCGTGAGTTATAGTACTGTAATGTGTGCATCTCGATTCAGTGATCTAGAGTGCAACAGTGAAGTTTGACAGTTTTTACTGATGTGTTCTTCCGGGATTACCCGCAGTGAAAAATGACTTTTGAGACCTGCCGTTAAGAGTCATGTGCATCGGACAATCTAAGCTGCATCCACAGAAAAAACGGAAGATAAACTTTACATCGATTTCCGACGAAAGATTCTCTGCAACAAACATTAACTTCACAAAATAAACTTTACACAAATATCGGTTAAACTTTCTTTTGTTTTTCCATGACAAACACATGTATTTTAAAAGACGCGAAGTTGGCTGAACAAAACTTTATCGCACTTAAAAATTTCCTGCAACAAATTTTATTCTTAGTTTTTTCTGTGTCCCTATCAACATTTGCAGCAAGGAAACCTGAAAAGGAGCATTAATTCAAGCCGTTTTCTACAGATTTGGGCAAAATTGTCATCATCTGTGTGCAAAAGGTTAGTATAGTGTACTTGATTCGCGACACGCGTAAGTCCTTGATATTTGCGTGTTATGCAAAGACGTCAACAATGCTCATAATTCATATTCTGCGAGTGAATTGTATTAACTATAACAAGTTCGCGTTACTATGAAATGAAGTGACACTAAACTCTGGTTTCTTAATCACGTTTGCGAATTTGCTTGATTAATTTTCTTCGCTTCAAATAGATACTTTCGAGCGTGGCAAGTTAATGTCGAATGCGGACGTGTGCCTCCTTGAACAATTGCAACTCGGTGAGCGGATTCGTAAATCTTTCAATTCGGTACCTAAGGAGCCCACTTGGGGTTTGTTTAAAGCGCGATTAGAAACTCTCGAATCAAATTTTTCTACATTTCAAGCACAAAATATTGAGTTGTTGAAAATTTCTCGTGAAGGAAAGTTTTCTCACTTCGATGACAGATTTTACGACAAAGTACCAAGATGCTAAAGGAAAATACTTTGATGCCCTTGAAGCATTACCTCCACTCAGTATGTCATCGCAACATCATCAACCAAGTCGTTTTCCAAAATCGTTTCACCAACATTTTCAGAGGATTATACCGAGTCGTCAAATTTCTCCGATCTATTTACGTCTTTAATTGATAGGAACACCGAAATATCGGATGTCGTAAAGCTTCATCATTTGAAGACTAATCTTTCTGGAGAACCTGCAAAGTTACTGAAGAACATCTGGGACTTGGAATCTTTTAAAAAAGCGTTATGAGAACAAGAGAATTCTTATAAGTTCTCTTTCAGCTCTCTTGTTTTCTTTGAAGCCATTCAATAACGAAACAGCAGCTAATCTGAAGGGGTTAGTTAATACAGCTGTTGAAAATCTTGAAGCTCTCAGAACACTTGGATTTCTGGTAGATAGTTGGTCTCATTTTCTTGTTTTTTTCTTAACATCTTCTTTAGATGCTCGGACAAGACGTGATTGGGAAACGACACTTGGTGACTCGACGGAATCTCTAACGTATGAATCATTCCGCACTTTTCTTCCAAACAAGTTTCGCACATTGGAGATCCTCGAAGCTGGTTCCGAAGCAGCTAGGGAATCGTCTGCTTCAAGAACTGAATCATCAAAAAAAAAATCAAGGTCAACGAGAATCTTCTAAAAACACAGCTGGACCTTCACATCTTTCAACGGATCTGTCTCACGGTAGCGATCAACAAGTTCGAAAATGCTACAACTGTGGACAGCAGCACTTTTTAATGTACCGCCGGAAGTTCCGAGTCATGACTGCAACACAACTAAGGGAATTTGCTGCAAGGAAGAAACTTTGCCTCAATTGTTTACGTTAGCATAGTTTGAATGATTGTTCGTCAGTGAGAACGTGTCGACTCTGTGTGCAGAAGCATCATACCATGCTTCATCTGGACTCACAGGCTGTGAACTTCATTCAACAGACGCTGAACAATGAGGAGGTTAAACAACAGCTATCAACTGCCAATCATCAAGTGGTGCATCCTGTCACTCGCCCTACAGCTAAAGGTCTTTTAACAACAGCTATCCTGCAAGTCAAGGCAAACAACGGTTCTTCGGCCCTGGTTCGTGCCTTGTTAGATCAGGGATCGGAAGTTTCTCTCATTTCAGAATCGCTAACTCAACGGCTTAAACTATCTCGTACCAGCTGTGACGCGGGTCTTCTATCCATGGGCACTAATCGTCCTACTTCTACTCATGGATTAGTTTCTTGTATTCTAGTTCCACACTTCGACTCGGACTTTAAATATCCCATTTATGCTCTTGTTCTTCCAAAACTTTCTCCATATGCCCCACGTTTCGAAGAGGGCAGTGGAATTTGGCCTCACCTTTCATGACTACGCTTGGCTGATTCAGACTTCGGAGGTAAGAAGGTTCTTGACGTTATCATTGGAGCAGATTTCGTTCCATATATGTTTTTTTCAAACATTCGTAAAGGACCTCCTACTGCTTCTGTTGCTCAGGAGACTGATTTCGGGTGGACGATATCAGGAAAACTCTCTGGGAAATACGTCCATAGATTCAAGAAGTGAATCAACAGCTTTCGGCATGCACATCTCCGTGTTGAACAGTGTGACCTTCGATCTTCAAAAATTCTGGAAGGATCAGGAGATTCCTTCAAAAATTATCTTTACTTCGGAAGAACAAGAATGTGAGGTCTATTTCGTTTCAAGTCACTCACGCAATTCTGAAGGGCGATTCGTAGTTCGTCTTTCAATGAAGCACAAGGTTAGTGCATTTGGAAATTGCTATCGTCCAGCTCTACGAATGCTTCATCGTATGAAGCGTCGCCTTGAGCGCGACTCTTCGCTCTTAGAAGCCTATACTCGTTTTCTAGAGGAATATGTCATCACTTCGTCAGGATTCATCTCGTTCCTTTTTTCTACCACATCATGGAGTTTTGCGCGAGACAAGCTCCACGACCAAACTTCGAGTCGTCTTTAATGGATCTCAGCGTACAGAAACAGGGTTTTCTCTCAATGAATGTCTTCACACTGGACCAACAATTCTTCCAAACTTGATGGATATCTTGCTGCGTTGAAGACTCTTTCGGATCGTTGTCTGTGCCGACTTGGAAAAGATGTACAGACAAATCCTGGTGCATCGTGATGATCAAGATCTTCAACTAATTCTATGGAGACATTCACCAGAAGAATTGGTTCAAATCTTTCGTCTCACTACAGTCACATACAGATTGTCTTGTGCTCCTTTTTTAGCACTTCGTTGTCTTCAGCAACTTGCTTTTGATGAAGGTGATAAATATCCCTTAGCTGCATCATCTATTCATCGAGGGACCTACGTACATGACGTCATCACCGGAGCTGATAGCTTCGATGAAACCATCTCTCGTCAGAATCAACTCCATCAACTCTTCACGGCGGGCGGCTTCCCGTTTCTAAAATGGACTTTGAACGATTCAGAATGGTTGGAGACGATACCACTTGACCTTCGAGCTGCTTCAAAACCTCTTGATCTACAACCTCAGCAATCGTTTCATATACTGGTTGTGACCTGGGTTCCTGAACGAGATGTATTCATCTTCAAGTTGGATTTACCAACTACTTCAGATGTCATTACCAAGCGCTCATTTCTCAGCGAAATAGCGTAACTCTTCGATTCATTGGGTTGGCTGAGTCCGGTCATAGTAACAGCCAAAATCTTCATTTAGACGTTATGGCTTTTAAGGATCTCATGGGACGATCATTTGCCCAAAGATACTCGAAAGTCGTGACTGGATTACAGAGCTAGTCTTGAAGATATCGCCGGAATTGAAGTTTCACGTTAGATTCAATTCCGTTCTTCTTCAGGGATCTCTTATCAATTTCGGCGTCTGGAGGAACATCTGCTTGCCTTTTAACTTCGAAAGTCAAGGTCACTCCTTAAGAGCAAGTGTCTTCACCGCTTCTGGAGAATTGTGTGGAGCGGTTCTTCTGGTTCGATTGATGGATCACGTTCAACGCACCATCATGTTAGATGTTCCAGTTCATCTTTGGAGTGACTCAACGGTAACTTTAGCATGGATCCGAGGTCATCCTACCAAGTGGGAAACATACATGGCTAATCGAGTCATGGAAATACAAACAACTCTTTCATTAGCTGTGTGGCATTACGTTCCATCGCGAAGTAATCCAGCTGATTGTGCATCACGAGGTCTTACCGCCAAGGATCTGACTTCGTTTTCATTGTGGTGGACCGGCCCTGATTGGCTGCCTGCTCCTTCTCGTTGGCGAGGGTACCCTTCTTCACAAAACCAGGAAACGGATATGGAGGAGCGAACCTTAAAGGTTCACACAGCAAGTGCTGTTCCAATCATTTAAGGCATTGGAAACAAAGACTACTATCTCACCTAAAAGCAAATTGGTTTCCTTGACTCCATTCCTCGATTCCACTAAATTGCTTAGCGTGGGAGGTCGACTCAAGCATTCAATCCTCAGCCCAGATGAAAAATATCATCTCATTCTACCATCAGAATCATCCTTGACTACACTGATCATCGCTCTTGAACATCAGCGATGTCTTCACGGTGGAGTTCAATTAACTCTCACTACTTTAAGGCAAAGATCCTGGAACGTCGCTTAGTTGCTCGAGCCTTTATTCATAGGTGTTTACCATGTCTTCGACATTGAGCAGTCATGCGACAGCAGCTTATCGCAGACTTACCAGCCATTCGTTCACACCTGCCCGAGCTTTTTTTCATTCAGGTGTGGACTATGCCGGACCTGTCTATCTTCGAGCAACGAAAGGTCGTGAGCATAAATCTTACAATGGCTACATCGCAGTCTTCATATGTTGCTCCACTCAAGCGGTTCATCTAGAAGCTGTATCAGACTACACTACTGAAGGCTTCTTAGCTGCCTTCCGACGCTTAACATCTCGTCGAGGTCTTTGTGCAACAATCTCCAGTGATCAGGCAACCAATTTTATTGGAGCTGACTCTCAGCTTCGATCCCTCTTCGCTGAGGCTTCTAAAGAATCTCAATTGATCG
>CAKNXH010038889.1:0-19343 GCA_932178445.1 Andricus quercusramuli | reverse complement strand
ATCTGACCGGACAACTGGAAATCATGTTATTACGCGAAAAATTGAATTAATATCATAGATATAAACTGTACAAAACCTTTTTATTAGTGAAAGGAAATTTGTTTTTTTGAAAAAAGTGAAGAAAAAGGAATAAATACGTAAAAAGTGTTCGTATCTCGTTGCTGTCAACGAACATAACCTATTAAACATGAATATTTTTCAAATTTTGAAAACCAGGAAGTACATTTAAAAAAAAAAAGAAGCCAAAATGATGGTTTTGTGTGAGTTTTATCGTCGAATAAATGGTATAAAATTTAGTTTGTAGTATTTTCTTGTGATAGGTGAACGTAACATGTATGCATAAGTGTTAAAATGGAAGTTATACCATGTTGACAAACTACAAAAATATTTGGTTTTCATTTAAATAATACCAAATTGTATAAATTTGGTTTAAGAATTTAAGCGCTTAACATTTTGCTTTTTCAAATGCAAGTTTTTCAAAATTATACCATTTTAAATTTAAACCCTTCATTTCTAAATAATTATATAATAGAGAAGGTTAGAATTGGAATAATTCCATCTCGTAACAAAATTCAGAACTATTTGGGGTTAATTTAAAACGCTCAAAATTGTACAAATTATGCTTCAAAATTTAAATTTTCAACCTTTTGTCATTTCAAATTCAAATTGTTCATAATTATACAATTTTTAATTAAAATCCTGTATACTTAAATCATTGTAAACAGGAAAAGGTTAACATTAGAATAATTTCACATGATAACAAAATTCAAAGAATTCAAAAATACTTGCTCAACTATAATGTTATAACACTTGAAAGCGCACTTTAGGATTCTCTGTTATTTACAATTTATATAACTTGTTCAAAATCAAACACTGTCTAAATGAAAATCTTAAGAATTAAAGCAACCCACATAACACGCAATGTTGCAGACATATTGCTGCAATATTTAATTGAAACATTGGCAACATTACAAATGAATATTGCAGCAGCGTTCAGGCAACATGAAAATGTCCGACTCAGGCAATATTTGTCTGAAATATTTCAGCAATATTTCAAGAGAATATTGAATCGGGCTTGCCGCATGTGTCTGCAAAGTGTCCGTGAAATATTGTCAAAATATTGTCTCTTAATTTTCAGTAATATTTCTGTGCAACATTGCCGAAACATTCTTTCGAAAATGTCGTCTAAATTTCAGCAAAACATTGCCTTCATTATCCTTAAAAGTTTCTATACAACTTCACTTACATTTTTATAACGAATAACAAGCAAAAAATAAAGTATACACTATTTAAAAAATCGAAGTTTTTTGACAAATAAAGGGACAGAATGGAATTAATAAAAATTCGCTGGAGTCTAATCAATTCCATTCTGATCCTATATTCGATCAAAAATTCCGCCTTTTTCACCAGAGTAAAGAAATTTAGTACTCGTCATTTGAATAGAATCAACTTTCGTGTGAACGGAATTTATTACGTTTATAATAAAATACATCATATGTATTAGACTAGGGAAACATTTCGGAAACTGGCTGAATTTTGAAAAATGTAGTCGTCAATACGAATGTGAATGGAAATAAAGTAATATAATTTCATTTATTAATTTTATAATTTCAATTTATCTTCCTCAAAATTGCCTTCTTCATGACCCGATTCTAGGAATTCGCCTTTAATTTAATTTTCTTCATGAATGAGCTCGTATTTCAGGTCTCGGCCCTTTTGATCTTCTGCTTGCTTTCTTATCCCTAAAAAAGAATGCCGTTAATTCGTTTTGATACATTTATGAAAAATTAAAAAATTTTTACTAGCTTATCAGTTTTTATTAGTTTTTCGAATATTTCTTCACTTCAGAACATACCTACCACTTCAAAGTCCCCCTAATAAAAATTGAAGTGCATTAAATTCCCCGCAAAACTGAAAAATTCAGAGTTTTTTTAATCTCATATAGTTTAAGAGATACAGCCTTGGGCATTTATATTTCCCTGAAATATTTGAAAAATAATATTTAGTTTCAGTTTTTGTGAAGCAGCATATTTGCTGTGCACTGTAGACAAAAATAGTGGCAATATTAGTTAATGGAGACTTAATAAAAAGGAAATCTTAAAAATAAAAATAAAACGTTATATCTCTCACACGTCCGAAGTTACAGTGTGTTGAACAATACCCACTTTTATGCAAGTTGGTTATGTTTGTTTATGTACTTTTATCATTCTACCGCAAATCGCAATAGAGATGAATGAACTTTCATAAAATTGGGTATTTTTCAGAAATTATATTTGAAAAAAAAAAAAAAATCCTGGCCAGAAAAGTTGTTTAGCCCGCATAAAACTGAGAGAATGTCCTTATTTTTGCATCAATGTAACATTTTTTCAACATTCTAAGAAATGAAAAAAGGTGTGGTTTTACTGGAAATCTTCCTTTCATGTTTTACGTGGCAAAAAATAAAGAAGAATTTCTGGAAATTTTTTTCCCCGTAAACGATGAGAAATTTGCAAAAGGTAATTTTTGTAGAACTTTTATAGATGTGTAATCTTACGTACGCTACTTATTTTCTAATGCATCGCCTTACATAATAACAATAATATTAGTACTACTCTTCTTAAACTACAGACAATGAGCGATCTTCCCGGGCTTCCGTTTTCTCTTACCATCAAATGCATTTACACCGATTAAAAATTTTTTAATTTTTACTAGTTACTTTCCTTTAAACAGGATTACCCGTTTGGCTCTGCCCTAATCCCTTGCTTTCTCTTATTTCTTCCAGCTTTTTCATCCACATCACTCCCTGTCCATTACCATCCAAAATCCATCTTACACATTCATCCACACTCAACTGTCCATCTTCCTCTCCTGTACACCTCTCTAACACATGTGCCCATGACTCCACTTCGTATCCACATACTCTGCACAGATTGTCCTCTTCATCCATCCAATATCTACAAGCTCTCACTCCTTCCCGAATTCTAAACCGTATCACCCTATTCCATTTGTCTTCCTTTTTCATCTTTTGCAAATATTCTGGTTCCGTCACCTCTTTGACCATCATATACCATCTATTGTACCTCGAGTCCATAATCTTTCACCATCTCTCTTCTCCTTGTCTTACTAATAGCTCTAGTTCTACGTTCTGCCAATCCAGAACCCCTTCCTGTATATCACAAGCCCCCCTCATTTTTTTTCTTTCTTCCTCCCATTTCGAACTTCCCAAATTTCCTCTCTTCTCCTTGTTCCGAACTTCGTCCAAGCATACTTGTGCTATTCTACTCCCCTCTCCCCTTTTCAGCTTCTCTTCAAACTTCCAGGCTCTCTTAATTTGTCTCGTTACCATTTTCTCCCTTCCTACCCTACTGAAAATTTGCGGCCGCGTATAAGAAACAGCATTTGCGGTCGCATTTGCGGCCGCATTTTGAAATATTATAAATCGCTACAAAATTTGCCTTGACTTAATTTATATTGTCTGTTCTAAGAGATAATTCAAGTTTAGGTCACCCCTGTTTTTGGATAAAATTCGCAACACCTGTATAAATGGGAGAAGAATTTTTTGGGGCACATGAGAACTTTCCACTGTTCAAAATGCACTAGGAAAAAATTGCAATGACCCATAAAGCGAAATTGGAAATACAACTTATTTCGAAAATTTTGATTTTGTTCATTGATGGAATTGTCTTCATAACTTGTGGTTTACTATTTTTTCCGAGCACATGTGGGCTTTTTCAGTATGAATATATATTTAAATAAATTCGGCATGATCCAGGAATCGAAATAGGAATTAGAGCAAATTCTCTAAATTTGGAATTAGGTATTCAATAGAATATTTTTTCTACTATATATCTGTGCTAAAAAAAGCCCACACTTTTGCGGACAAAAGGGCTTAGCGGAATAAGCATGGGAAGTCGGCGCCCGTTCGTATGAAGCTTAAATTGAGGTCATAAGTTCGTTTCCATGTGGTATGAAACTCCACCAAGTTTCAACTTAAAAGTCCCATTTTTGTGGGAGATATGGAGGGGGAAAGCAAAATCGAAAAAGTGATTTTTCTCGAAAACGGCCTGACCGAGTTTGATGAACAAAATATATGTTTCTAAGACCACTCTGGAGTATTAAATAAAATTTGATAAATTTCTGGAATAAGAATAAGCATTAAAAACATGTTTTAAAATTTCGAATTTTTTTTTCTATGTTCTTTTAGAGATACCACTTTTATTATCTTAAGAAAATATCCTTGCATTGTGTACTAAAACTCCGATTTTTTATGATTTTTTTGTGTGGTGGAACATAGTTAAAAAAAACAATGTACGTAACGGTGCGGCGCCGCCCGCTGCCGAGGTTAACGGTGGATGAATGGGACCCATTTTTTTAAAGATCGTCTGCACTTTGCCTATACACGTATAGTTTCCAGAGTTTACCACGAGGAGGTTGCAGTACGTTTTTAAACTCCTTATCATCGGGGTGCTTTTTTAAAGTGAGTCCCCTCGCCTCTCACATCAGTTCATAATCATCGGGGTGCTTTTTTTAAATTGAGTCCCCTCGCCTCTCAATCTCCTCCACTATCACTGTCAATTACTGGATTGCAATTATCGTTTTTAAATAAATCGCTTAGTATTCCTGCTGGTTTAAAAACTTTTGATAAATACTTTGCGTGAGATAAATAATAAACGATAGCTGCAATGTGAGAACAGCAACCAACTGTTCTTCTACCATTAGCACATTCACATGCATAATGTGTCAGGCCCGAAACCTCAACGCTGTTAGGCTTAACCTTGAAAAACACCTATATATTGTGCGAGAAATATGTCTGGATGTTATACTCTGGAAAGAGAGTTGCTTTCGAAACCATCCTTTCTTTTCAGCCTCAATAGCCAAAGTATTATCGATAGATTTTTGAGTATGCATCCTCTGAACCACTTCATCTAAAACGTCCACGTCTGAGAGTGACCTTCTTCCGAAAGTATTATTTCAAAATGCCGCAATTCTAAAGAAACTACCCACTTTAGGTTACAGCTTGTTATCAAGCTTGTGATCAAGACGCGATACTTTTGTTTTAATATATCATGCACATATTCAACAAACCAGTGAATTTTAGTAACAAAACGTGACTGATAAGACTCTTCTGCTGTCAATTGCTTCCTATAGCCTTTCAACCCAGGCATTAATACTTTCAACTTTTTTTCCTCTAAACTACATACAATATCACGAAATCCGTGATCAAGTACAAAAGTATCACCTTCCTTGAAAAAGGTGCGTAGACCATTTGCATCTTCCAAAATATTTTTCAGAATTTCCGCATCATTTTTGTTTGCAAAATACGGTCCAAGCATATCAATCACAAAACCGTCAGTCGTGCAGATAGTGAAGAGTTTGCAAAGAGGAACTTTCTTTTGCCCCGAAAAAGATTTCCTCTGGTACTCGTTGCTGGAACTTTTTTGGTGTCGTGCATACGTACCATCACAAATTATGAATAAATTATCACTCACATCAAACAGTTTCCTCGTTATTTCCGTAGTGTTATTATTAATAAGATCATCTCTGTTTAAAGCACTTAAGCCAAAAGAAAATGGTAGAATATCAGTTTCGAAAGATTTAATTACGCTTGCACAATAATCAGAAATGGATTGTTCATTATCTAACTAAAAGACAGAACTGATTATTTTATTTGAGTTTCCTGTACGTAGTTTGAAGAGAAACAGAACCAGAGCTTGAATTACTGAACGGGATGAACGGTTTGTCAAAGAAATCATCTTATCTTTCAAATCATTAAGCTGGTCCCATGTCAAGCCCGTAAAAACTTTAACTTCTTTTTCTGGGAGGCTGCATTCGCCGACTTTATCAAATAAAGTCGCATCGCATTTGACAGAAAGAGTTTCCATCACTTTGGATAACTCTGATACACTAGACTCGTTGTATTAGAGTGTACTTTCAAAAGCCTAAGATCTTCTATAAAAATGCGATTTTTAATTATATGCCTTGGACAGCACCGATGACCCACCGGTATGTAGATTTGATTTTTTATGCAGGATTGCATCCGAGCCTCTTCCGGAATTACAATCAGATTGTCTGTAGAATGACAAATACAACAATATTTATGCGTGGAAACAGTTCTCTGAAGTGGAATCTCAATATGTTC
Source organism: Andricus quercusramuli (assembly GCA_932178445.1). NCBI lineage: Eukaryota > Metazoa > Arthropoda > Insecta > Hymenoptera > Cynipidae > Andricus > Andricus quercusramuli. The sequence goes on along the minus strand of CAKNXH010038889.1, from coordinate 13,225 downwards.
GATCTCAGGAGTAGCTTCATTTTTTTACGTTAATTACGAATGATGGATCAAAAGTTGAATCAGCTTCCAATTAAGAATCTTCTACACGATTATCTTTTTTGTAAATAGAAAGTCGACATTTGCGACATAAAGTATCCTTAACAGCTATGGGTCTTTTTAAAGAGCTAGAAAAACAATTCGCATCTTCTTCAGTTCCTACCATTTTTTTTCTACCAGTAATTTTCTTGAAAGAAATGTCGCAGCCAGCACACTTCAAATGCTTTAGTGCTGAAGACATTTTTTAAAGAATAATAGTTAATTATTAATTAACACAAATGATACAAATCATTCAATGAATAAAATGAAATCAGATATTCAATAATGATGAATAAAGAAAAGAGATGAAATATCGTACTATTTTACGAGACCGCAGAACACCTACTGGAAATTGAACTCAGTCCTCGCTTGTGTCTGTTACTAGGTAGAATAAGAAATTGAGCATCGAACTTTTCGTGAAAACGTAACAAGCAAATGACAATTGCTGTGATCGTCTCCTGTTTTCATGCATACGCCACTAACAAATGATGATTCCTGCGATCGTCTCCTGTTTTCATGCATACGCCACAAACAAATGACGATTGCTGCGATCGTCTTCTGTTTTTATGCATACGCCACAAACAAATGACGATTGCTGTGATCGTCTCCTGTTTTCATGCATACGCCACAAACAAATGACGATTGGTGCGATCGTCTTTTGTTTTCATGTATACGCCACAAACAAATGATGGTTGCTGTAATCGTTTTCGATTGCCTCCATTACACAGCGTGAAAAAATTGAACGTTATATCATAAGGTTTAGTTAGGTATAAATAAAATTCAGAATTAATTTGGGAAAGAAATACATGATTCTTTGGATTTTGTGACATCAGACTTTGTGACGGCATCAAGCTTGACTGTTACCGTCATTCTCACCCCGGGCGTCCCTGATCTACTATATCTATGCTTACCGAACGATAAAGAGTCGTGAGTAGAGTTATTTAATTCGCGACCCCCCAGGCATTTCTATGTGCTCAAATATTTTGTAATTACGCATACGTAATTACCGCGAATTATTAATTATGTATTATGCGCTGTGTCGATACATTTGCATCGACATTTTCATAATTTTTGAAACATTATGCAACTTTGTGCTAAGGTGCCTTGAAAATCCTTTTGCAGAACATTTGATGTTAGGACTACCAGACCCGAGGCCGTCACAAATACCGAAGATCAGTGTAAACGGTTTTATTGATCAAGTGGCTAGAAATGACAGTGGTAAACTCTGGAAACTATACGTTTATAAGCAAAGTGCAGACGTCCTTTAAAAAAATGGGACCCATTCATCCACCGTGAACCTCGGCAGCGGGCGGCACCGCACCGTTACGTACATGGTTTTTTTTAACTATGTTCCACCACACAAAAAAATCATAAAAATTTGAGTTGCAGTACACAATGCAAGGATATTTTCTTGAGAAAATAAAAGTAGTATCTCTGAAAGAACATAGAAAAAAAAATTTGTCAAAATTGTAAAACATGTTTTTAATGCTTATTCTTTGTTCGAGAAATTTATCAATTTTTATTTTAATACTCCAGAGTGGTCTTAGGAACATATATTTTGTTCATCAAAGTCGGTCAAGCCGTTTTCGAGAAAAATCACTTTTTCGATTTTGCTTTCCCCTTCCATATCTCCCACAAAAATGGGATTTTTAAGTTGAAACTTGGTGGAGTTTCATACCTCATGGAAACGAACTTATGACATCAATTTAAGTTTCATACAAACGGGGGCCGATTTCCTATGCTTATTCCGCTAAGCAATTCCATTTTTATCAAAATCAAACATTAAAAAATGCGCTATAATTATAATTTCGGTTCCTGGATCTTGTTGATTTTATTTCTACTACATTTGTATGCGTAAAAAGCCCAGATCTACTCAGAAAAAGTAGAAACCCACAAGTTACATAGATAATTTTATTAAATACCAAAATAAGACATTCTAAAATTCGCTGTGTTTCCAGATTTTGTTTCTGGGGTTTAGCGATTTTTTTACTAGTGCATTTTCGTCACTGGAAAGTTTTAAAGTACGCGAAAACATTTAAGAAACTCAAAAAACTGCAAACTTGAAACTTTTAAAACATATTTTTTAGTGCTGGTAACCAAGCTGCATGTCTATCTTATTTAAATTAATCACTTTTTTTGAGGTTCAAAAACACTACTCTTTCGCGTTGTAGCAATTTCGAATACCAGAATTTGTTATTTTCGACCTACCTTAACATGTATATATTGATTTTTATTGACTTGTAATGGAGAAATTTATATTGATATCTTAAGGGGGTCATCCCGTGTGACGGTTTCAAAAATCGACTTTTTTGTTGTTGCATAAATCCAATCTAGAGTATGTTTAGAATATACTGGTTAAGTAATTTTCCAAAATTCAAAGTCATTGGAAAGTTACAGCAACTTAGAGCGCGCGGCCGACCGCTCGACGGGGCGGAAAGCATGAGCTATTGTGTACCTTCGGATTTGTACCAGAGGCCGATTCTATTTACACGCAGATATACGCACACATATTTTTTTTATTTAGAGGCGCACTGCTGTCCTGAATGTCTTAAACTCAAATTGAATGTAACCGTTCCTGTAATCGTTCCTTAGTTTTGGCTTTACAGTCAGCGGCGTAACAGCTATAACACCCGAACTTTCAAACGCGTTTTTCTCGAAACTACATTTTTTAAACTGGTGACCATGATTTCTCAAAAACGGTTCAATTGATTGCTTTTAAATTTGAATGGTACATTCAGCACACGTACGGCTATAGCCGGAACCAGGATTTTTGAAAAATCTTGAACCGTTTTTTTCTTTCATAAAAAAATAGTTGCAAAAAATCATGAAATTTTGGGTTTTAATGTTTAGAAGCATATAAAAAATTGAATTTTTTAAAAATCCTGGTTCCGGCGATAGCCATCCACCTACAAATTAACATGCAATTTTTTTTTTTTTGAGTTCAGATAAGCCACTCTGACAGAATCCTGGTCACCGTTTACCTGCCTTGTTTTTATATGATTGCCATTCGCTCAATAAAACTCGCGATCAAGATTATATTTTTGCATATGAAAATTCATAATGACTATCAAAGACTGAATAAATATATAGTGAAAATTTGGAAGTTCTGTGTTTTTTAATTTAGCAACTAAAAATTTCGAAAAAAACCTTTAAAAAAAAGGCTGTCACACGGGATGACCCCCTTAAGTTAGATGAACGAAAAGCACGCTGTAATTGCTCACATTTTCACAAGTTTGCAATTCCGGGTCAGGCACAGATCAAAATTTTATTCATTTTGCAACAATAGTACTTACTTTTTTAACAAAAATATTTTTCCGCTCGGGCTTCCCAGCCGCGCACCATACTTTTCGACAAACAAAAACATTTTCAAGTAATATAATGTTTGTAACTCCCCCACGGAAAATCCTTTTCGCGCACCATCTACAGGCACCGAAATGAGACTTTCTCGCACTGTTCGCCAAATCCTCCTCTGGATGCCTGTACATGGCGCGCATGTACATGCAGGTGTAACCAAAAATGTAGTTCGGCACTTGTGCGCAAAGATAGCAATGACTCACTCTATTTCTGCAAAACATACCATTTGTGGACTTTGAAAATTTTCTGCGAGCAATTTTACCACGTATTTCAATAAACATTGTTCTTTAATTGATAAATATTGACAGTTGTGCTTATTTAATTACACCTCAGACAATACAAATTAAGTCAAGGCAAATTTTTTAGCGGTTTAGAATATTTTAAAATGCGGTCGCAAATGCTGTTTCTTATACGCGGCCGCAAATCTTCAGTAGGGTAGTTCTTCCCTCAACATGTATCCTGGGCAACTCCAGCTAATCCCATTACCCATCTCAGAAATCTCTCATGCATGCTTTCCACTTTCCTATGTTCCTTCCATCCTCAGACCTCCACTCCGTAATACAACACCGTCCAAACCAACGCATCAAACAACCAGACCCTCATTCTCCAATCGTCATTGAACCTTCTCTTTCCTATACCCCATACTTGGCCCATTACTTTGCTCGCACATTCGATTCTCTTCCTCACCCGCACCTCGTTTCCCCCTCCTGTCTCAATCCAAAAACCTAAGTAAGAGAACTCCTCCACACCTTCCACTGTTTGTCCGTTCATCTTCCAAACGTAACCTATTTTGGTCTTTCTACTTCTGAAGCACATCACCTTGGTCTTCCCTACGTTCACCGTCAGTTCTTTTGCTCCCACATACTCTTCGAAAATTCTTATCATTAGGTTCATCCCCTTCTCATCGTCTGCTAATAGAACTACGTCGTCCGCGTATGCTAGAGAGTATCGTTTGCTATTACCCAGAATCGTCCCCCCTTTCCCTTTCTCCTTTAGCTTCTCCTCTAAGTTTGCCAGCAGCATATTAAAAAGTAGTGGACTCAACGGGCACCCTTGCCTAAGACCTCTTTCTGTCCAGGATACCTCCCCTTTTTCTCCTTTTATCTTCACCCTAATCCTGGTTTCAGTAAAAATTTCCTTTATCCTCTCCACTAAACCTTCCTCTATTCCTCTCTCTTTCATTGCCTGCCATAGCACTTTTCTATTCACAGAGTAAAAGCTGCTTTAAAATCTACGAATAAGGCTACTAATTTCCCTTTTTTCCTCCCGAAGTTTCTGTTAACCAAGTAGTTGAGTACGTAAATGTTACCTATTGTCCCCATCCCTTTTCTAAATCCCGTCTGATTATGTGGGATACTTTGTTTCTCTTCTATCTGACTCTCCAACCTTTTTTTAGAATTTCCGCGTATATTTTATAACCCACTGGCATGAGGGTGATCCCTCTGTACTCTTCTACCTTCTTACCCACCCCTTTCTTGACAAGCGGTACCACCAGCCCTGTCCTCCACTCCTCCGGCCACCCTCCTCCTTTCCAGACCTTGCTGCAGATCTTCCACAGCCCTTCCCTTATCCCTTCTCCTCCAAACTTTATCGCTTCCTTCTCCATTCCATCCTCTCCTGTAGCCTTGTCTCTTTTTAGTCTATCTATCGCCTCATTCACTTCTTCTCTTGTTATTTCGTTCGCTTCCTCAATTTCTCCCTGGACTGTGTTTCTATTTCCCCTTTAATCCAATTTTGTTCTCCCCCTAGCAGACCCTTGAAATAATCCGTCCATTCATCCATTTCTATTTCTTCATTCACGCCCTTCCTTCCTCCTCTTTCTCTGTTTATCACATCCCAGACGCTACCTTCTTTGATTGCTTTTTCTACTTCTTCCTTGTATTTCTCCTTTCCCCTTTGCTTTTTCCCTTGCAGCATCCTCTCATGTTCTCTTTTTCTCCTGTTATACTCCGCCTTTTCTATTTCTCCTTTCCTCCATTTTCTTACATACTCCTTCATTATCTCCTTATTCTCCCTGCATTCCTCGTCCCACCAGCCTCTATTTCCCTCTTCTCATCCTTCTTTTGTACCTATCTCATCCCTCACCTTCTCAATCGACCCTTTCAACCTTTCAATTAACGAGTCTACTCCCTCCTCCTTTTCATATCTAACGTTCTCCTTTTCCATTTTCTGTTCAAACACTTTTAATTAATCTGCCCCCCAGACTCCCATTTTCGTGTTCCTTCTCCCCCCTCTTTCCTTTCTCCCTCTGCCGCTCTTATGGACGCCACCTTTCAGTGTAGCTATTACTGGGAAGTGTTCTGACCCTATCTCATTCCCTACATTCATACTGCCTATCATATTCCTCATTGTTTCTTCCGCCAGGATGTAATCTATTACTGTTTCTCTCTTACCTGTAAATGTAATCTCTCCTTTCTCATCTCCTTTCATGTTGCCATTACATATAAACCATCCGCTTTCTCCTATTATGTCTAGTAACCTCCTCCCCTCCCGTCCTATCTCCCTATGCTTGGAGCTCCTTATATATGTCTCCTTTTCTTCATCCCAAGTCCCTCTTCCTTGCTCTCCCGTTGAGGCATTCAAGTCCCCTCCTATCAAAACCAATTCTTCCTTCTTTTCCTCCATCCACCTCCTTATTACTCTCCATTGTTCCTCCTGTTCTTCCCTGTCCTTCTCTGTTCTACCTTTTACTGTCAATTCTTTTCTCACCCCTGAGACCATGCCGCCCATCCCTCTACCTTCAACGTGTTCCTTTCTTGCTTCTTGCATTGTCCACACATACCCTTTAGGTAACAACCTTCTCATCCCCTTCCAATGCTTCTCATCCGGCCAGGTTTCACTCATCATAATCACATCCTACTTTTCTAACTCCCGCCAAAAACCTTCATTCTTGTTCTTCAAGCCTGACACATTCTAGAAAGCTATTTTCACTTTTTTCTCCTCCCTTCCCTCCCCTATCCTCCTCACTTTTCTTCCGCCTTGCTTTTTGGAAACCCCTCTGTTTGCTCTCTAGCCTCTTTTGTATCTTCCTTTCTTCTACCTTTCCCAACTCTTTTTCCCTTCTTCCTTATTTCTTCTACTTCATCGTCCCAGACCCACTCCTCCCCATTTATCCATAATCTGTCTCGCCCTATCCATACCATGCATCCCTTTTTCCTCTCTATCCATGCTCTCTGTTCTATTTGCCATCTCCTTTTCCTCTCCCTCCAAGTCAAGTCCTCTCCAATTCTCTCCCTTCTTCCTTTCAATAATTTTTTGTTCTCCATAATTTTCTTTTTCTCCTCCTTACTCCCTACTTTTACTACAGACATTCCTTCTTTTCCTTCCTTCGTCATTCCTACTCTCTTAACTCCTTCTACCCTTACCCGGATTCCAATATCTCCCAGCAGATTTTTGATTTCAATTTCCCCTGTTTAAGTCTCTATTTTCAATCTCTTGACTACTATGTTATTTTTCCTCTTAGCCCTTTCTTCCCCTTCCAATCTCCTTTCAATTTCACTCAGTCTCTTCTTCAATCTTTCATTCTCATTTTGCACGTTCTTATTACTCCCTATTTCTATTTCCACACCCTCTGTTTCTTTCCCCATATGCTCATTCCTCATTTCTAATTTGTTGACCCGTCCTTCTAACTGTTTTATCTCAATATTTCTCCTTTCGTCATCCTCCTTCTGTCTATTCTCTATGCTCTCTAGCTTACTCCATACCTTATCCTTCTCCTCTTTCCAGAGTTTATCCCACTCTTCCCATTTTTCTCTTACTTTCCTCACTTCCACCCTTACATCATTTCCCTGCCTATTCATATCATCCAGTCTTTTCCTTGTTTCCTCTCTAAACCCTTTTATGAGAGCCTCTATTTTTTCAAGCATCCCTCCATCCCCCCTGTCTCTATCTGGTGTTTTCCGTTAAGTGAGTTTAGTCCTAACTTTCTTGCTTTCCTTGTCCATTTCTGAGTCATCATCCCTTTCCTCTCCTTTTCTTTTATCTTCCCCCTCACTACTGGTCACGCTCACTTTTTTTCGCCATTCGTCTAAACTCCTGTTCGAGCCCGCGCTGCCTAGCTTGTGGTTAGTGGGCCTCCCGCATTTATGGCCCGTACCTGAATCCCTTCTCTCTGTCGTCCCCACCCTGGTCGGCGTCACAAACGTCTCTTGACCGCTACTGTCCTCATCCCCCTTCTCCCCACTAACCGAGCTCGCATCCACGTCACGAATTGCCTCATCTCCCGCCTGCCCTCTGGCGTCCGTTTGTGGACTTCTTATTGTCAGTATCCCAGTATCCCACCTTACCCACTGTTCTGCGACGCTTTCTACTCTTCACCCGCCTACCTCTTACCCCCCTTGCCTGACAACTATTTTTCACTCCTAACCTCAAAACTTTCGTACGCTCTAAATTCCCTTTCTCACAACTCACATTCACCCTTTACACACTTGCCTTCACTCACCCTTCTTCCTTCACACCTGATCTTATATCTGAATATTTTTTATACCTTTCTTTGTTTTCGAACAAAATGAAGAAATACGATTTTTCATAATAATTCTTTTGAAATGGAAGCAGTGGTTTATCAAGAACGAAACACCCGAGACATGTGTTACACATTGCCAATCATTTCTAAAAAAAACTTCAAAAGTCGGATTATTAGAAATATCACTTTCAAGAATTTGAGAAAAGCAGCCGCCATTTGGTCATTTTTCAAAGTTTTTTAATTTATTAGGAATAAATTGAAAGAGCAAGAATTTCCATGTCAAATATACAAAGAAAATCCTCAATACCTACCCTCGTTCCAAAAATACTGAACTTTGAAAACAAATTCTCTTAATTTTTGATCATTTGCGGGTAATCTTCGAATGATTGTGAAAAATAAAAATTTATTCACTAAACTGTGAAATAATTATTATTTCTCTCTTTTCAACATGGAATAATTTATCCAGATATCAAATAATTCAGACACTTATATTATTTTCACTTTTATAATTTTCGAGACCAGGTTTTTCAAATCAGATTTATGTATGCATTAAAATAAAATTGAAATAAATATTAAGGTAAAAATGAGTAGCACTGAATAATATTTTTGTGGTATTTTATATAACTCTTTAGGCTACAATACATTTTTGAAGCTCTGTAAATTATCTTACAAAATTGTTGGTCCCCTAGACACTTTTTTTGACTGTTGATACGATTTCTAGTCCAAGTGATGATGACTTGTCTCGATATTTTGCTTCAATAAAAGAATCGGATTTTCTGTCGACAACAGGGAACAAATCTCGCAGTACACTATTTATTTTATTGGTTTTGTTAAACATTCAATATCAAAAACTATTGCTTCGCACTCTGTTTTGTCGACTGCCAAAAATGCAGATGTAAAACTTGGTAATTCAGCTTTATTATATAGGCTCGAAGATGTTAACATGGAGATGAACAATTGAATGTTGTTGTACGTAGTTGATTTAAAATGTCATTTTTTGACATTGCATTTTTTATGACAAATAAAACAAGTAGTCAACAGACATGGTTGCCACTAAAGTTCATCTTTGAAACTGAACAAATATTCTGATATCTTCCCGGTTCCTGTATGATTTTTTCCTCGTTGCTGGAAAAAAGCTCCATTCTTTTCCTGAACTCAAAAATCGACAAAAGGGGTCATCGCTTAGACAAGAAACAGTATCAAAATAAAAAAATTCTTGTTGATAAACTTTGTAAGATCATCTAGACAGCTACAAACATTTTTGTATCCTAAAGACTTATATAAAATACCACAAAAGTATTTATGATTGCTAATCATTTTCACCTTAAGGGTGTTGGTTAACTCCGACTTGGATTTTTTTTATTTATAGGCACGGCACTGACTCCATATATAATTTTTGGCAAGTATTTGAGAGCGAAAGAAAGAAAACTTGTCAAATATCCGGGGTTTTGCGAGATCCTCGGATCAACGAAATTTATAGGAATGAAGCCTTTTGCTGAGGGAATAACTATTTTCGCGGAAATTATTAATTTTTCGAAAGGGAGAAATCTGCGGATAGCAGAAGAAGCATTTGAACGGCGAGAACCGTTCGCGAATTTATTTTTTTACTCACAATTCTGACATCACAGAAGTATTTTCAGAGGCTAACTGATATTCGAAGACCCAAATGTTGATGATGGCGAACCTAAATTTCGCGGAATACGTCGCGAAATGGAGAAAAATGTAGAACAAAATTGAGATGTCCTGTATGTGAGGACCATAAGACTGTATTGGTAAGCAGCAAGGCAAACTCGCCAACAGACCGGCTGTCATATTCGCACTCCGAATCTTCAATGCTCTGAAGTCCGCACCACACATGGCCACTCGCGAAATCGTGGCGCAAATATTTTAAAAGTTTTTGAAGACAGCAACTGCAAATGCAGCAATTTTATAGATAAATCAATTCATGATTGTATGAAAAATTCGTAAATTTACCCAGTTTCAAATTATAACTTTGAAATTAGGATTTGAACATTTGGAAATTATAAATTATAAATTTATAAAGTTATCCAGCAATAAATTCCGAAACCATCAAATTCGATTTCTGAAATTTCGAAATTAGGCCCTCTGTATCATCTTTTGTGAGTGAAGAGGGCCTCATTTGAGATAAAAAAATCTGAAACAGTTTACTAAGATGGAAAGCGGTTCACGAGAAAAAAGGGTTACAAGAAATCTGCGCAATATAACTATCGGTTTGAATATCGGTCATGCGTTCGCGTCCTCGTACTCTCGTCAATTTTTTTTTTGTTTCTAATTTTTTTTAATACATTACCGTGAATATGCATAAATATTATAAAAATATTAATAAATATTAATATTTTTTTAATTGGGTGGTGCAGCAAACATCTTTTTTGTGATAAGCTTTTGGAGGGCGGGGTTGCTAAAAAATGCCCTTTATCCCCCAATAAATTATCAATAAAATAAGAAACATGAATAAAATTAATAAAACGAATGAAACGGATAAAATGAATCAAATAAATGAAATCAATAAGATCAATAAAATCAGTGAAACCGATATAAATTTTATTTTATTGATTTGATTGATGTTGTTCTTTGATTGTTCGATTGATTTCAGTGATTCATTTGATTGTTTTTTTTTAAATCGTATATTTATATTTAGTTTCTTTATTTTATTACAAAATACAATGAAATGAATCAATAAAATCAAAAAAATCAAATTATAATCAATAGAGTCATAATTATACTGATTTCAGTGATTTCATTAATTTATTGATTTTTTTTATTCATTTCATCGTATTTTTTAATAAAATAAAGAAAAACAGTATGAATATCCAAATCTTTTATTAAAAAATACAATGAAATGAAGAAATGCAGTCAATAAATTGAATAAAATACTAAAATCAGATTATAATCAATAAAATCAAAATTGCACTGATTTTACTGATTTTAGTGATTTTATTCAATTTATGGATTTCATTGATGTTCTTGATTTTTTTATTTTTCATTTTATTGGTAATAATTTTATTTTTTTGTTTTTAGTGATTTTATTGATCTACTTGATTTTTTTGATTAAAAAATAGAATAGAATAAATCAATGCAAGCAATATATTGAATGGAATCACTAGAATCAATAAAAGCCATTTATTATCAACAAAATCAATAAAATAAACAACATAAATGAAATCAATAAAATCCATACAATAAAAAAATGAATAAAATCAATGAATTGAATAAAATCACTAAAATCAGTATAATTTTGACTTTATTGATTTTCTTCATTTTAGTGATTTTATTCAATTTATTGATTTTATTGGTGCTGTTCATTTATTTTATTTCATTGATAATAATTTGATTTTATTGTTATTAGTAATTTCATTTAATTTATTGATTTTTTTATTCATTTGATTGTATTTTTTAATAAAATGAAGAAAATCGGTATAAATATTCGATTCTTTTATTTAAAAAAAAAACAATCAAATGACTCAATAAAATCAATAAAATGAATGAGATTATCAAAATCGATAACATCGATTTATTATCAACAAAATCAGAAAGAAAACACATCGATTAAATCTACATTTTACTGATTTTAGTGATTTTATTCAGTTTATTGATTTTATTGTTTTGATTGATTAATTTCATTTTATTGATTCTATGATTTTATTAATTTGCTTGATTTGAATGATTATATTCAATTTATCGATTTTTTTTATAGCAAATATTCGACTTTTTTGTTAAAAAATACGATCAAATGACTGAATGAAGTCAATAAATTGAATAAATTCTAAAATCAAATTATTATCAATAAAATCTAAATTGCACTGATTTTAGTGATTTCATTCATTTTATTGTTTTGTTTGATTTATTTTATTTTATTGATGATTTGATTGATTTGATCGATTCTTTTCAATATACTGATTTTTTATTGTAAATATTTGACTCTTTTATTAAAAAATACAATCAAATAACTCAATGAAGTCAATAAATTGAATAAAATACTAAAATCAAATTATTATCAATAAAATCAAAATTGCTCTGATTTTAGTGATTTTATTCGATTTATTGATTTTATTGTTTTTATTGATTTATTTCATTTTATTGATTCCATGATTTTATTAGTTTGCTTGATTTTAATGATTATATTCAATGTATCGATTTTTTTTATAGCTAATATTCGACTTTTTTGTTAAAAAATACAATCAAATTACTCAATGAAGTCAATAAATTGAATAAAATACTACAATCAAATTATTATCAATAAAATCAAAATTGCACTGATTTTAGTGATTTTATTGTTTTGATTGATTTATTTCATTTTATTGATTCTATTGAGTTTGTTGATTTGATTGATTTGATTGATTCTGATCAATATACTGATTTTTTATTGTAAATATTTGACTCTTTTATTAAAAAATACAATCAAATGATAACATACTAAAATAAAATTATTATCAATAAAATCAAAATTGCACTGATTTTAGTGCTTTAATTGTTTTGATTGATTTGTTTCATTTTATTGATTCTACTGAGTTTGTTGATTTGATTGATTTGATTGATTCTGATCAATATACTGATTTTTTATTGTAAATATTTGACTCTTTTATTAAAAAATACAATCAAATAATAACATACTAAAATAAAATTATTATCAATAAAATCAAAATTGCACTGATTTTAGTGATTTAATTGTTTTGATTGATTTATTTCATTTTATTGATTCTACTGAGTTTGTTGATTTGATTGATTTGATTGATTCTGCTCAATATACTGATTTTTATTGTAAATATTTGGCTCTTTTATTAAAAAACACAATCAAATGACTCAATGAAGTCAATAAATTAAATAACATACTAAAATAAAATTATTATCAATAAAATCAAAATTGCACTGATTTTAGTGACCACAATCCGTGTCCCCCGTTACAAGCTTCTTCATATAATTAATTTATAGTTGGACCACTTGATAAACTTGGAATTTATAAATAAATTTGCACAGGGCCTAATTTCAAAATTCCAGAAATCGAATTTGATGGTTTCGGAATTTATTGCTGGATAACTTTATAAATTTATAATTTATAATTTCCAAATGTTCAAATCATAGTTTCAAAGTTATAATTTGAAACTAGGTAAATTTACGAATTTACATACAATCATGAATTGATTTATCTATAAAATTGGTGCATTTGCAGTTGCTGTCTTCAAAAACTTTTAAAATATTTGCGCCACGATTTCGCGAGTGGCCATGTTAGGTGCGGACTTCAGAGCATTGAAGATTCGGAGCGCGAATTTGACAGCCGGTCTGTTGGCGAGTTTGCCTTGCTGCTTACCAATACAG
>CAKNXH010038882.1:0-16294 GCA_932178445.1 Andricus quercusramuli | reverse complement strand
AGTTACTAGCATCCTAGAATACAAAATTTTTATTACATACTTTAAATAAGTATATCATGTTTAATTAGTATTACAGTATAGCTAAATGAAGAAATCATACCTGAAAAAACATTCTCTGACAATTTCAAGCTCTATCCAGATATCTCAAGTTTTTTTTGTATACTTTTTATAGTACGGAGCCATTCAAATATTTCTCTTTTTTTATAAATCGACTCGGAATAAGTTCACAGTTTTGCGAGTTTATTATAAATTTGTTTTTCAGTTTCTGGGGATTTAATTAATATTTTCAATTTATAAATCTTCAACAAATCATATTACAAGATATTCTCAAATAAATTGGCACCATTAAATAATTAAATAATCAAATAATACTAAAAACATAATCAATCTTTTCTTGAATTTGTCTTTAAAGTCTATGAATTTGAATAATAATTCAAACAAATTTTTATTTGATAGTTGACAGTTGAATTTTGAACTAAAAAAGATCAGCTTTCGACCTAAAATAGAATAGTTAAATCTGAACATGAATTAATTTTCTAGAAAAAAAACTGTTTGAATAGTTGAACTTTCAACTGAAAATGATCATTTCTCTACCTAAAATTGAATGGTTCCATTTTTAATTTTATATTATGTTAGACTAAAGAGATGAATTTTTAAATAAAATGTTAGAATATTCGACTGGAATAATGACATTTTCAGTTTCAAAACGAATTAATTTTCTGTAAAAGTAAAAACCAATTTTCAAGAAAATAGCTAACTTTTCAACCAAAGAGATACATTTTGAATTAAAATAATGAATCTTGAGAAGAAAAAAAATCAATTTTAAACCAAAAAGTTCAGCTTTCAACTCAGTAATTAAATTTGTAATTCAAAAAAATGAATTCTGAACGAAAAATGTAGTAGTTGACATAAAAAAAATTAATTTTTAATCAGAAACAGTTGAATTCGACAAAAGAAACTACTTTTAAAGATGAGTTGAATTTTCAACATAAAAAGATTTTTCAGTCAAGGCAGAGAAAAAATTGCAAACAAGCTGTTGAATTCTCCATGAAGAAGATTAATATTCGAATTTTAAACTAAAAACGATCAATTTTCAAACAAAAGTATGATAGTTAAATTTTCATTGAAAAAATTTAATAAACTAAATTAAAATTTTCACGCTTTGAAGTGTCTAGATACGTTCATTTTAACGTATCCGCAGTTTAACAGTAAGGTGGTTCAAAAAAGGCTTTTTTGAAGACAAAAGAGTGTTAGATTCTGTTTGAAATTTAGGTTAAATAATCATTTTTGTGCCTTAGTAAAACTAGATCTGGTTACTATAAGGGCTGCCTCAAAAGTGTAAGTTCAGAAAATGAAAAAATACTTTAAAATGTGCTTTAAAACAACCTCTTCATTCGTAACAACAATCAAATTAAAATTTTAACCCATAAATTCGATTTAGAAGTTGTAAATTAATTTTTTTAATTTTAAACATCTGCATATCTTCTAATTCGTGTTGAGTGAGTTTTCTGCAAGTTAGAGATAAAAAAATAAAACCTTTATCAAACTATTAGTTAATTACTATATGGTACGTCGACTTTCATGTAACATAGTCTGCTATCAATATTATGTTTTAAAAAATCATGTTGACTGGAAAATACTAACTATTTACAAAAAGTACATAATTTTCAATTTTCGATAGATACCAGAAACTTTATCAAACAAAATAATTTTACATTCACTTGTTGTTACGAATAACAAAATTGTTTTGAATAAGACTATTATTCAACTTTTACCCTGCTTGAAGCAACATTTTTAAGGCAGCACTTAGAAAGTTAGAATTTCCCGACTAAATTCTCCGAGGCTAGAGACATACTTGATTAATTTGCTCTTTATTATGAAAAATTCAAAAGCCGTTTTGACTTCAAAAAAACTCATTGTACAAAGACGACAAGCAGTCATATCACTGATGTAAATGGAATATGTAATAATGATTTACATTCGGACATTTGGACAACTCCAGTGCATTTTTGAAGGTTAGCCTTTTGACTTACTTGCAAATTTCAGAAAAAAATATATGAATAAGCGAATATTTGCTTTTCATACCTTCCAATTTCACCACAGTGTCTAAATCTAAGTGGTTTTTATGAATTTAACCAATTGCTGCACACAGTATTCCTCGAAGATCTTCTAACTTGTCTGAAAATAAGTTTTAGATGACCTAACTTTTTTCAACGACACTTTCCCAATTCCCTTTAAACTATTCACCTAATTACTACACTGAGAAAAATGGATTATACCCGGTAATAAAAAAAATGTTACCGGATATAATCTTGGACTATTAGCTATGGGACAGCGATACAGATTATTAGAACTACAATCTATAGATATTAAGAAATAGATATTACAGGATAATATCTTGGATTATTATACTTTATAATCTGAGATAATAAAATCTATAATCCAAGATTTTAAAATCTAATATCCATATTAGTATCCTGGTCCATTAGATAACCTCAAATATATGTAATAATTTTTTCAACCGTATTTATAAATCTATACAAAATTTTGATAGACGAGCTCGGAATTAGAACTGGGAACAAATTTTAATTTTTTAAACACACAATAAGCAGGAAAGTGGCTATCATAAGACTACAAAAACGAAATTAAAGGAGGCTAAGTTTCTGTACTTGTGCAATTGGCAGTGATGTGTAATGAAAAGAAATATAAACTTACCTATTTTCAAAATCTAATTCACGTGTGATTAAGCAGTAATAATCATTTCATAACTGAATTATTACTTGTTATAATGCGAACGGATGCATATGACAGGCGCCACGATGCGACGTACGATCTTCGACTACACAGAAGTCTGGATATTTTAAAATCTGAGATGTTACAAATTAATGCCTGAAGATCATAAGAATGTAACATCTAGAGATCATATTTGGTAACATCTTCATATATTAGAAAAATATTCTAGATTATACGCTTTGATATACTTTTCTATACGGTGTATTATTCTTTAATTCTATTATCCAGTTCGTATAATCCATTTTTCTCAGTGTACTATTAAACAAAAACTTACCCATTTTAGAGAAGCTAAGATAAATGATTTATCCTGCAATTAATTGCAGTTATAACCCACTCTTTGCCATCCGCTTATTCACAAACTTCGGACAAATTTGGGAGTGAAAAATAGCTATTGTCATTCTACCTAATTTTACGAGTTCACATTCTGGCTGTTTGAAAAAATATATGGTGTATTGACAAAACATGAACCTTTCCTAATTAAAACTCAAAAGACAGCAGAATGTATTTTAAAAATTATTAAATTATGTTTCCTTAGCAATGCATTGCTACTCATTGAATAAGTAAGTTGCTACTACTAAGCAGATTAGTAGAATACCCTTACTAATTCATTTAGTAACATGAATCTTACCATTTCATTTAGTAGAAAGTGATAAAATTACTAATTTAACAGTCAGATACAATGCTACCAATTGAATTAGTAAAATTTCTACTAATTTGGATTTAGAGAGTAAAATGGTCTAAAACACCTAACAAGCAAACCTTACACGAATGTTTAAAAAAATTTGTTATTAAAAAATTGTCAAAGTTCACGATTAAATTTCGATGTTCCGTCTTGAAAGTTTAAACCTACCCAGGCGGCATCAGGCCCCACCAGGCCTCGACTACACAACTGTATACTCTGTAAGGAATTTTTCGGGAATTTATCCGAAAAAGTTCAGGAAAATAAGCTTAACATTCCGGAAAATTTTACCTAACAAAATGTAGGGAAAATTCAGGAAAAGGTTCGGGAATTTTCCTCAATTTACGGAATTTTTCCTAACAAATTGTATAGGGAAATTTTCTTAAAAGTTCAGGAGTTTATTTATTCATTTACATTATTTGCTGTGGAGGAAAGAAAAAAGAACATTCGCAACAAAAATTAAACAAATAACGAAAATTTCACAGTTTTTTGCATCAGTTTACTGAATGGGGTAGTTTCTTCATTTCTGCCATATACTTTCTCTTTTTTTCACTCGTAAGTCCCTGGTGATGATTGATTTTTGGGAGCGTCCTGAAACAAAAATAATTTTTGAAATAATATATCTAAAGATGTAGAATTTAAAAATAATATCTTTATTTTAAATATAAGAAAACCGTACCTAAATTTTTAATAAAAAGTAATTTTTCTAATTGAAGTATGAAAATATTAAGAAATATTCCCTGTAAACTATATAGAAATTTCCGAAAAGAATAAGAACAATTTCAGATACGTGAGAATCTGAAAAATTAAAATTCCGGACAGAAAATTTCTGAATTGAAACAATTAAAAATTGTTCTTCAATAAATATTACTTATTTATTTAAAGTAAAATAATCAAACCTTTTCATCCAAGACAATTTTTTTTTGTTCGAAGTTTTTTAAGAAATTTTGTTCGAAATTAAAATAACAATAATTGAAAAAAATTAGAAGGAAATTTCGAGATGATTCAGTTATTTTGAGATAATTCACTGTAAAATTTCCGAATGGAAAATTTTTGAATAGTAACATTCCCGACAGTTTATAGTATTACAAAATTTCTAAATTGCCGAATAATAAAATTCTCGACTGAAAATTTCCTAATTATAAAATTCCCGAATTGAAACAATCAAAAAATTGTTCTTCAATAAACATTACTTATTTATTAAAAATACAATAGGCAAAGGTTTTTGTCCAAGAAATTTTTTTTTTAATGTTCACAATTTTTTTTAATGTTGTTTGAATTTAAAATAACAATAATTGAAAAAGAAATTTTGAGATAATTTAGTTATTTCCGAATTATGAAATTCCCCAATTGAAACAATTAGAAAATTTTTCTTCAATAAATATAACTTATTTATTAAAAATACAATAATCAAAACTTTTTGTCCAAAAAACAATTTTTTTAATCTTTAAAGCTTTTTTGTAAATGTCGTTTGAATTTAAAATTAAAATAATTTAAGAAATTAAAAAGAAATTTTCAGATAATTCAGTGCTGAACTGAATTCTGCAAAGTTTTTTTGGAAAATGTTATTAGGGTCGAAATAAATTTTGGAAGAATTTTTTTTTTCGAGGCGAAATTGTTCTTATATTCCTTTTTTTATACAATTTTTATGGAATTATTCGGAAGGCTGAAAAGCTCTACAAATAAAATTCCCGAATTGGAAAATTCCTGAATAAGAAAATTCCCGAACTGAAAAATTCCCGAATAATCAAATTTTCGATATTTCATAATATTACCAAATTTTAAAATTCCCGTATAATAAAATTCCCAACCGAAAATTACCGAATCATGAAATATCCGAATTAAAAAATTTCCGCATTTTGAAATTCTCTAATTTAAACAATTGATTCTTCGTAAATATTGTTTATTAATTAAAAATTTAATAATCAAATATTAAGAAAAAGTATTTTTAATTTCGAAAGTTTCTAAATTATTGTTAAAATTTAAAATTACAATAATTAAAAAAATTTCCATCCATAAACATATTTTTTTCAATTGTTGTTATTTTGAATTCAAGCAATAAATTTAGAAACTTTAAATATAGAAAATAATTTTTTCGTTGATGAAAATGTTCAATCATTGTATTTTTGATAAATGAATAATATTTATTAAAAAATTCACTTGTTTAAATTAGGGAATTTTTCAATTTTGTAATATTATAAACTGTCGGGCATTTCATTATTCGGGAATTTTTTTGTTTTTATAATCTGTTCGGCAAGTTTATTATTTGGGAATTTTATTATTCGCGAATTTTCCATTACGGAAATTTTACAGTGTCAGGAATTTTATTTTTCGGGATTTGGAAAATGTTAAAAATTTAATGTTAATTAATATATGTATGTTAAATAATAATTAATGTTTAATGTTAAATATTTTAATATTAAAAATTGTCGGAAATTTTCCAATTCGATAATATTATAAACTGCTCGGCAATTTTATTATTCGGGAACTTTATTATTGGGGAAGTTTCCATTTTAGAAATTTTACAGTGTCAGGAATTTTATTTTTCAGGATTTTTTTGGTCGTGCCAAATTATTGTTACTTCAAATTCAAACAATAATTTGAAAACTCTTGAAACATTAAAAATTTATTTAATAAAAATATTATATTAATGCATTAATAATAATCAAATAATATTTTTTTGAAAACATTTCTGTAATTATTCAAATTCCGGAAATGTCAAATTCGATAATATTATCAACTGTTTGGGAATTTGATTATTCTGTAATTTTCCAATTCAAGAATTTCCCTTTTTCATATAATTTTGTTAATTGTTTCACATTTCCGAAATAATCCGAAATTTTTCGAAAATTAGGATTAATTACCTTTTTTTCAGGGAAAAAATATTTTCCCTGAAAAAATTTTGAAATATTCTATGCAGTATGTAAGTGAAAATTCCGGAAATTTTTTATATTGTAATTTTTAACAAAAAATTAACACAAAAAAAGATGGATTTTCAAAACAAAATGATAAATGTTCAACAAAATAGTTGAATTTTCAACGACAAATTTTTTTTTGTCAACACAAATTTTAAATAAAAAAGGATGTCTTTTCAACAAAGATATTGAATTTTCAACAAAATAATTAAATTTTGAACGAAATAATAAAATGCATCTCTTTCTTCAGTTTCGATTTTTGATTAGTGTATAAAACAGTCACCGGATGGAAAGGCCATTAAGATAAAAAAAAAAGACTTTGTTTCTTTAAAAAATGGCAACGTTTCGGAATCAATATGGTTCCTTTTCAAGCAAGTCTATTGAAACCTGTTGAACATTATTTATTATAGTCCAAATTTGTACATAAAATTATAAACAAAAACAAGAAATAATTTTCCGTTTTGTTAGTAAGTTTTATTGGAAAAAATAAAAATTAAAAGTAGCATGAAGAGTCACTAATGATAAGTAATAAATAAGATAAGTAATAAATAAATAAGTAAGTATAAATAATAAAGTACAAATAAAAAAAGTAAGCATAAATAAGTAATAAATAAGACAAGATTTTCCATTTTTATAGAATTCGATTGAAACAAGAAAAACTGTGAGAATGACCAAAAACAGCAGCAACGTTTATCATTGTGTATTGAAAGATACAAAATTATTGATGAAACCACAAATTTTTTGGATTTTTATGTTGGCTATATCAACAATGAAATACCTGTATAATAGAGAAAATAGAAAGAACTTTTAAAAAAAAATTATATATTGCAAGAATGCTGATGACAAAAAGTTTGTAATAAAGTTAGTTTGTAACAGTAAAAATGCATGAGTTGAAGAAGACACTTTTTTAAATAACTTACCAAAAAATTTTCAAATTATATAGGCATTTCCGTGAATGTGGACAAACCCACATTTATTCGTACATTTAAAATAGCATTTTGGATAAAGACAAGAGAGCTTTATGGAGAGCTTGCAAAGTCATCAATAATGAGTATGATCGTAAGTGTTCTTGAAAACATCAGAATTAAGTAATTTTTTCGAAAAATCCAGAAAATGAAAGGAAATAATTTAAAATGTAGATAATAATAAATAAGCTAAGAAGTAAATAATAATAAGTAAAGAATGAAATTAATATTTCAATGAATTACATAAAGAAAGTTAAGAGTTACATAAAGAACTGTAAAAATTTGGTAGCTTAGAATTTTCAAATCTAAGATCAACAGAATTTTTTTCTTTTTTAATAAAATAAGATTTAATAGGTAAACGCTTATTATGATTTTTCTCAACAGCTAAGATTTTTGGATGTTGGAAATCAAAATTATGTCCAGTTTCAATTCTGTGTCTTTCAAGAGCAGTGATATTATCGTTATTATAGTTTCGGCGAGTATGTTCTTTAATTCTATAACATGAAGGTCTGCTTGTGTGTCCAACATAACAACAATCACAATTTGAGCAGTTGAATTTGTAGACTACATTTCTTTTTTGAAAAATATTGGTCTGAAAATCGCTTTTATGTTATTATGGCGTAAAATAGTAACCACTTTGTCAGTTATTCCCGAGATGTATGGAACTACAGTGTCGTTTTTGGAATTATTGTGTTCTTTTCTACCCAGTTGATTATAAATATTATTAACTCAGATTTTGATAAGTTTGTTGATAATATTAATAGGGTAACCATTTTGAATTAAAGTTTTTTGTATTAGCTTGATATTTTGTGGTCCGAAAATCATTCCTTTCTTTTGTGACCAAGGATGTTGTGATAGGAAGTGTAGATACCTACCGGACCAAGTGGATTTGTGGTACCAATTGGTAAGAAGACATTCATCATTGGTTCTAGTGACAGATACGTCTAAAAAATTATTTGTATAGTTTTGTTCTTGTTCAAAAGTGAATTTCAAGAGTATTAATGACAATATCCGTTATCACAGGAGAAAGCGGAGATCCCATAGCCACTCCTTCCACTTGTTTATAATTTCTGTTGTTGAATTTAAAATATTTAGATCTCAAACAAAATTCAACTGCATTCAGTTGTTGGACTGCTTATGGTGGAAATGATAATTCTAAGAGGATAACCGCTTTTGTGAATTTTTGGAAGCCCATAAGCTCTAGGGATAACCGTTGAATTTGCTTGTAGTTCTTTTGCATCTGTAGAGGAAATGAATGAATTTTTATCCCATCTATTAATTATAATGTTGTTCGATTTTTCACTTGTAGCTGTATATTCAAATTTAACTTCTTTGAATTTGGATTGATCTGATAGTAGAGTTGACATTTTCTTAATATATTCTGATTTTTTCATAGCAACTGTTGTGTTGCCTTTATCTGATTTGAGAAAAATTATGTCAGGATTGTTTTTGATAAATTGAATAGCTGGGTTGAAGTTGAAATTATAATGAAACTTTTGTTTCTTTAGGACAGGAGAATTTGAAAAATTAAGGATAGTATGAGAACAATGAACTCTGATTTCATTTTGTTTGTCGAGAGGTAAATTCCAGATGCCAAATTCAATAGAAGCCATAAAGTTAATGGAAAATAAAGGATCTGATTTTGAAAATTGTTTGTTCATCATATTTTGTTATAGTTTTTGAAAGAATAAATTACTATAATCCTCTTATTTTTTCGAAAACCCTCTTTTTATAAAAATTGCTGAAGCAGAATCCGCTGATCCATAAAACAGCAAAGAGGCTTAAAAACGTAACGCCAGCTTTTGTCGACAGATTCGATTTCCTATGTCCACTTTGCACTCAGCAAAGTATACTTTTTACGTTTTACCGCAGATTTTCGAGGCTATTTTCCTTTTATTTGTATTATCTTTCGTTTTATTTTTCACAGAAGTACTTTTTATCAGTGGATCCTCGATGACGAGCGCAAAGCTGTCGTTACTTCTGGTGCAATGGTTTTTTTCATTTTATCCATTACTCGAAATATAAAAAAAAAATCTCTTCACCGGCGCTGGGTACGATCCCTTTGACAAGTATAAACGACACCGATTTTTCTGCCTCGGGCTTATTGATTTCCTTCCCCTCACCCTCAAAATTCCCACCCTTCTTTGGATTCAAAGCATTTTTTGTGATAATCATTTTTTACCAATTTTTTTTTTGGTTCATAGAAAGTTTTCAACTCGAGCTTTGATTTGATTCTGTCCTTTGATCTCGAGAGAAAAAGTTTTTTCCCCGATTCGTTATGCTCCCAATTAATTTGGTGGAGACAGATTTTTTTATATTTTTTTGTGAATGTGGGAGTTAGGATTTTTTTAATACTACAAATAAGAAGAGTTCCAATCAGCATTTAGGGCTTTTTTTGTGTGAATTTAATATTCATTAATTTTATCAGAGTACCCAGCGAAGGTTTCCTTTTTTTTAAATTTGATATCTTCGTGAAATCGATTCAATCCTTTAAAATCCTTGAAAAATTTCCATGAAATCTTTTGAAATTTTGGAAAATCTTTAAAAAAACTGTATTAATCTTCAAAACCTCATTTACAACGCCTTTGTGAAATCTTTGCGATATCTTTGAAATCTTTTTGAAATCTTTCTAAAATCGTTCGAAATCTTTAAAATCCTTGAAATCTTTGCAAAATTTATTGAAATCTTGAAAAATCTTCAAAAAAGTTTTTAAAACCTGGTGCACAACGCCTTTGTGAAATCTTTAAAATATTTGTGAAACTTTGTGATTTCTTTGAAATATTTGAAAATTCTTAGTGAAATCCTTGAAATCTTCAGAATTTTTGAAATCTTTGTGAGATCTTTGAAATCTGCGAAATCTTTTACATCTTTCTGAGATCAATTGAAATCTTCAAAATCCTTGAAATCTCTGCAAAATTGATTAAAATCTTAAGAAATCATAAAAAGTCTTTTAATTTTTTAAAAACTGATGAACAACGTCTTTGTGAAATCTTTGTGATGTCTTTGAAATCATTGTGAAATCTTTGTGATATCTTTAAAATCATTGTGAAATCTTTGGAATCTTCCTAAGCTCGTTCGAAATCTTTTAAAATCTTCAAAAGTCTTTGAAGTTTTTGAAACCTGATGTACCACGCCTTTGTGAAATCTTTGTGATACCTTCGAAATCTTTGGAATCTTTCTGAAATCGTTTGAAATCTTTAAAATCCTCGAAATTTTTGCAAAATTTATTGAAATCTTGAAAAATCTTCAAAAGTCTTTGAAGTTTTTAAAACCTGGCGCACAACGCCTTTGTGAAATCTTTGTGACTTCTTTGAAATATTTGAAAATTCTTATTGAAATCCTTGAAATCTTCGTGAGATCTTAAGAAATCTTTAGAATCTTCAAAATCTAATGTACAACGCCTTTTTGAAATCTTTGTGAGATCTTTGAAATCATTGCGAAATCTTTTACATCTTTCTGAGATCAATTGAAATCTTTAAACACTTTGAAATCTCTGCAAAATTTATTAAAATCTTTAAAAATCTTGAAAAGTCTTTTAATTTTTTCAAAACTGATGAACAACGTCTTTGTGAAATCTTTGTGATATCTTTGAAATCATTGTGCAATCTTTGTGATATCTTTGAAATCATTGTGAAATCTTTGAAATCTTTCTAAGCTCGTTCGAAATCTTTTAAAATCTTCAAAAGTCTTAGAAGTTTTTAAGACCTGATGTACCACGCGTTTGTGAAATCTTTTAAATCTTTGTGAAATCTTTGAAATCTTTGTGAATTATTTGTGATATCTTTGAAATCATTGTGAAATCTTTCTAAGCTCGTTCGAAATCTTCTAAAATCTTCAAAAGTCTTTGAAGTTTTTAAAACCTGATGTACCACGCGTTTGTGAAATCTTTGAAATATTTGTGAAATCTTTGAAATCTTCGTGAAATCTTTGAAATCTTTGTAAAATCTTTGAAACCTTTGTAAAAACTATAAAATCCCTGAAATGTTTTTGAGATCGTTTGAAATCCTTAAAATCATTGAAAACTTTGCAAAATTTATTGAAAGTTTTAAAACTTTTGGAAAGTTTCTAAAGGATTTTGAAACCTGATGTACCACGCCTTTGTGAAATCTTTGTGATATCTTCGAAATCTTTGAAGTCTTTCTGAAATCGTTTGAAATCTTTAAAATCTTCGAAATCTTTGCAAAAAACATTAATGATCATTAATGTTCATTAATGATTGAATGTACCATGCCTTTGTGAAAACTTTGAAATATTTGTGAAATCTTTGAAATCTTTCAGACTTCTTAAACATATTTGCGAATTCTCAGTAAAATCCTAAAAATCATTGTGAAATCTTTAACATCCTTGAAATTTTTGTGAAATCTTCGAAAATCTTAATTAATCTTTAAAACCTGATTTACAACGCCTCTGTGAAATCTTTCTGTTGTCTTTGAAATATTTGTGAAGTCTTTGAAATCTTTCTTAGATTTCTTAGATGGTTGGAAATCTTTAAAATCCTTGAAATCTTTGCGAAATTTATTAAAATCTTTGAAAATCTTCAAAAGTTTTTGAAGTTTTTATAACCTGAAGTATGAAGCCTTTGTGAAATCTTTCTGAGATCGTTTGAAATCTTCAAAATCCTTGAAATTATTGAAAAATGTATTAAAATCTTTAAAAATCTTCAAAAGTTTTTGAAGTTTTTATAACCTGAAGTATAAAGCCTTTGTGAAATCTTTCTGAGATCGTTTGAAATCTTCAAAATCCTTGAAATCATTGAAAAATGTATTAAAATCTTTAAAAATCTTCAAAAGTCTTTGAAGACCTTTGCTAAATCCTTGCAACCTTTTTAAAAACTATAAAATCCCTGAAATCTTTTTGAGATCGTTTAAAATCTTTAGAATTCTTGAAAACTTTGCAAAATTTATTGAAAGCTTTGAAAATCTTCAAAAGTTTCTAAAGTTTTTGAAACCTGATGTACCACGCCTTTGTGAAATCTTTGTGATATCTCAGAAATCTTGAAAATCTTTCTGAGATCGTTTGAAATCTTTAAAATCTTCCAAATCTTCACGAAATTCATTAAAATCTTAAAAACTCTTCAAAAGTCTTTGAAGTTTTTAAAACCTGAAGTACCACGCCTTTGTCAAATCTTTGTGATATCTTTAAAATCTGTGTTAAATCTTTGAAATCTTGCTGAGATCGTTTGAAATCTTTGCAAAATTTATTAAAATCTTAAAATGTCTTTGAATTTTTTAAAACCTGTTGGACAACGTCTTTGTGAAATCTTTGTGATATATTTGAAATCATTGTGAAAGCTTTGAAATCTTTCTGAGCTCGTTTGAAGTATTTAAAATCTTTTAAAATCTTCGAAATTCTTTGAAGTTTTCAAAATCTGATGTACCACGCCTTTGTGAAACTTTCGAAATATGTGTGAAATCTTTGTGAAAACTTTGAAACCTCCGTAAAAAATATGAAACCCCTGAAATCTTTTTGAGATCGTTTAAAATCTTTAAAATCCTTGGAAACTTTGCAAAATTTATTGAAAGCTTTAAAAATCTTCAAAAGTTTCTACAGATTTAAAACCTGATGTACCACGCCTTCGTGAAATCTTTGTGAAATCTTGAAAATCTTTTAAATCTTTCTGAGATCGTTCAACATTTTTACAATCTTCGAAATCCTTGGCAAAATTTATTAGAATCTTTAAAACTC
This sequence comes from Andricus quercusramuli, assembly GCA_932178445.1. NCBI lineage: Eukaryota > Metazoa > Arthropoda > Insecta > Hymenoptera > Cynipidae > Andricus > Andricus quercusramuli. The sequence goes on along the minus strand of CAKNXH010038882.1, from coordinate 3,257 downwards.
TTCAAAAGTCTTTGAAGTTTTTAAAACCTGATGTACAACGCCTTTGTGAAATCTTTGTGATATCTTTAAAATCTGTGTGAAAACTTTGAAATCTCGCTTAGATTGTTTGAAATCTTTAAAATCCTTGAAATCTTTGCAAAATTTTTTGAAATCTTCAAACATCTTTGGTGTCTTTACAACCTGAAGCACAACGCCTTTGTGAGATTTTTGAAATCTATGTAAGATCTTTGAAATCTTTCTGAGGTCGTTTGATATCTTCAAAATCCTTGAAATCTGTGTGAAATCTTCAAAAATCTTTGGAATCTTCAAAATCTAATGTACAGCGCCTTTGTGAAATCTTTGTGAGATCTTTGAAATTATGCGAAATCTACCCTAATCTTTGAAATCTCCGTGGAATCTTCGAAATCATTGAAATCTTTCCGAAATAGTTTAAAATTTTAGAAATCCTTGAAAACATTGTTAAATTTTTTGAAATCTTCGAAAATCTTGAAAAACTCTTTGCAATCTTCGAAACCTGATGTACGACGCCTTCGTGAAATCTTGGTGGTATCTTTGAAATCTTTGAAATCTTTCTGAGATCGTTTTCAATCTTTAAAATACTTAAAATCTTTGCAAAATGTATTGAAATCTTTTAAAATCTTCAAAAGTCTTTGAAGTTTTTGAAACCTGATGTACAACGCCTTTGTGAAATCTTTGTGATATCTTTGAAATCTTTCTAAGATCGTTGGAAATCTTCAAAATCCTTGAAATCTTTGAGAAACGTATTAAAATCTTTGAAAATCTTCAAAAGTCTTTGAAGATCTGGAAAACTGATGTACAACGCCTTTGAGAAATCTTTGTGATATCTTCGAATTCTTTGTGATATCTTCGAAATCTTTGTAGAAACTTTGTGAAATCGTTTGAAATCCTTAAAATCCTTGAAATCTGTGTGAAATCTTCAAAAATCTTTGGAATCTTTAAGATATAATGTACAACGCCTTTGTGAAATCTTTGTGAGATCCTTGAAATCTATTCGAAATCTACTCTTATCTTTGGAATATTTGTGAAATCTTCGAAATCATTGAAATCTTTCTGAAATAGTTTAAAATCTTAGAAATCCTTGGAAAAATTGTGAAATTTTTTGAAATCTTTAAAAATCTTTAATAATCTTTGGAATCTTTACAACCTGATGTACAACGCCTTTTGTGAAATCTTTGTGATATCTCCCAAATCCTTGAAATCTTTGCAGAATTAATTGAAGTCTTTAAAAATCTTCAATAGTCATTGAAGTTTTTAAAATTAATTGTACCACGCCTTTGTGAAATCTTTGAAATCTTTGTAAAATTTTTTAAATCTCCCAGACTTCTTGAAAATATTTGCGAATTCTTAGTAAAATCCTAAAAGTAATTTTGAAATTTTTAACATCCTTCAAATTTTTGTGAAATCTTCCAAAATCTTTATTAATCTTTAAAACCTGATGTACAACGTCTTTGTGGAATGTTTGTGATATCTTCGAAATCTTTGTAAAATCTTTGTGAGATCTTTGAAATCTTTGTGAAATCTTCCAAATCTTTCTGAGATCGTTTGAAATCTTTGCAATATCTATTCAAATCTTAAGAAATCTTGAGAAGTCTTCGAATTTTTTGAAACCTGATGTACAACGACTTTGTGAAATCTTTGAAATATTTGTGAGAGCTTTGAAATCTTTGTCAAAATTTTAAAATCCCTGAAATCTTCGTAAAATCTTTTAAATCATTGTGAAATCTTCAAAATCGTTGAAATTTTTGTGGATTCTCCCAAAACCTATGGAATCCATGAAACCGGATGTACAACGCCCTTCTTAAATCTTCTGAATCTTTGTATAAAATTTTTGGAATCTTTATGTCTTCTCCAAAATATTTGCAAATTCTTTGTGAAATTTTGAAATTTCTGAAATATTTGTGAGATCTTTGAAATATCTTTTACATTTTTCTAATCCTTGAAATCATTTAAAACCTTTTTTAGATTGTATGATACCTTCAAAATTCTTGAAATCTTTCTGAAATCTTCGAAAATCTCTGGAATCATTAGAATCTGATGTACAACGCCTTTGTGAAATCGTTGTGAGATCTTTGAAATCTATGCGAAATCTCCTCTATTCTTCAAAATTTTTGTGAAATCTTTGAAATCATTAAAATCTCTGAAATGGTTTGAAATCTTAAGAATCCTTGGAAACATTGCGAAATTTGTTTGAATCTTCAAAAATCTTGATAAAATTTTGGAACCTTTAGAACCTGATGTACACCGCCTATATGCAAACTTTGAAATATTTGTGAGATCATTAAAATCTTTGTAAAATCTTTTGTAATCTTTGAAATCTTTGTGAAATCTTTGAAATCTTTGATATCCCTAAAATCTTTCTGAAATCGTTTGAAAGCTTATCCTTGAAATCTTTGTGAAAATTTTTAAAATCTGCAAAAATGCTTGGAATTTTTAAACCCTGATGTACAATGCCTTTGTGAAATCTTTGAAATCGTTGTTAGATATTTAAAATCTTTGTAATATCTTTTGTAATCTTTCAAATCTTTGTGAAATTAAAAAAAAAAATCTTTGAAATCTTTGTGAAATCTCTAAAATCCTTGAAATCTTCGTAAAAATCTTTGGAAAACTTCTAAAATCTTTTGAAATTTTCAAATTTGAAGTACAATGCCTTTTTGCTGAATCTTTCCGAAATCTTTGTAAAATTTTTGTGAAATTTGTTAATTCTTTGTGAAATCTTCTGTAATCTTTGAAATCTTTGTGAAATGCTTGAAATCTTCAAAATCCTTGAAATCTTTGTGAGATCGTTCAAATCATTGTGAAATCTTCCGAATTCTTGAAATCTTTTGAGACTTTTTGAAAACTTTCTGAAATCGTATGAAATCTTCAAAATAATTGAAATCTTTGTGAAATTTTCAAAAATCCTTGGAATTTTTGAAATCTGATATACCACGCCTTTATGAAATCTTTTGAACCTTTGTGAAATCTTTGAAATATTTCTGTAATCTGTCAAATCCTTGAAAGCTTTTGAAACCTTTTGAAATCTTTCTAAAATCGTTTGAAATCTTAAAAATTCTTAAAATCTTTTTGAAGTATTTTAAAAACTTCAATAATCGTACGGAACACTCAAGTCTGAAATACAACGCCTTTGTAAAGTCTTCTGAATTTTTTTGAGATCTTTGAAATATTAGTAAATTCTCTGTAAAATATTCGAAAGGGCCTAGCCGGTTAAGCATGTAAAATCTGCCCCCGCACGTATC
>CAKNXH010038871.1:0-11936 GCA_932178445.1 Andricus quercusramuli | reverse complement strand
AGTCAGCGAACATCATTGGCATTGTGGCTTGAAGAAACATCATCCTTCGGTATTGAGAGGTTACGTCTGCTGGATCAGGTTGCAATAAATGAAAAACACCAATTTATATTCAACTTATTTTTTCTTCTCTCCTCTTTATTTTCAGAGAATTTCACTTACAGTGTAGCTATCTTACGATCTAAAAATTGATTAAACACTCATTCCTCTGCTTACATGTCATTCGTATAACTCACACATACACACACGCTTCACTCTGTCGCGTAAGGTCATCTGCGGCTAGAGACCTGATGACGTACACGTTCCAGTAGCTTCGGGATTGGTGTCTTTAAGGAACCATGATCGTAGCTTCCGGAGCCTACAACTTCTCATAATAATAATAATCCACAATCTTAATTCAACATATGTACTGTATACAAATACTATAACTATATACATGAGATTAATTATATACAAACACTATAAACATGAGATTAAGTATATACAAATACTATATACATGAGCTTAATTATATACATTATCAACTTCCATGGGTTTGCAAATTCTTTTGGCATATCCCCATGGAAGTGTATCTGTCGTTCCAGGAATAAGCACTCTTTTATCGTCGTGCCAACTTAGTGCAATTTTTTTCTGTTTAATAGTGTGCACTTCGTGTTTTCTACTGCGGATCAAATTTTGGTACGCTGTTACATTTTCATATTTAAGGAGACACTTTTTATAATCATTAAATGTAATTTTCCTCAACGCAGACCCTTTCACACCTTTAGCTTTCTTTTTCTCACACCTTTCATTCCAGATTTTGTATACATATGATTTCGCTCTCAAACCAACAAACTCTGTTATAATTTTTCCACTGCACTCATCTTTCATTAGTCCTAATACTTTTTTATTTTTTAGCGGTATTCCGTAAACATTATTTGGAGGATAATCTGATGTGTCAAATTTATGAATATCCCGCTTAATGAAATCATAAATGTTTGGAACGGTGAAATGGTAGATGAGACTATCAGTGTCGGTGTAAAGCAATTTTGCGCGATTTCCAAAATTTGGTAAAATGTAGTTGTAATGAAAGTCGTAGGTAATTATTTTGGAGAGATCGAGAACAGCAAATCCCACATAAATTGGTTTATTGAATTTAACTTTAAGTCTTTTTGATTCAATAATAACCATATCTTCATCGAATATGACACAGCTATGAAAATTTGGCTTGGAAATCAGAGCTTTTGCACCGTACCTTCCATCCCATTTTGTTATCAATCTCACTTCTCTATATTTTCTAACATTCTCCATTGTTTTGCCAAAGACAGAATTGTTCATCAGCTTGTAGAAATTTTTCTCAAAATCATTGCTAGACATTTTTCGTTTCTCTGTATTTAGGTCAATGTACTCTTTTAGCCAAGGTTTTTGCTCAAACTTTAGAATTCGATGAATTTTCGTTACCTTCAGCCCCAAACTCAAATACTTTTTCAAATTTCTATAGTGGACTACGTAATTCTTCTTTGACAATACACTCGTTATTAGTTTTGGTATTTTACATGAGGAATTAGGCGGTACAAAGTGCTCTGGAGCCAAAGGCAAATCTCTGTGAAGATCATGCAATTCTGCAGGATAATCCAAGTCTACCTCTAAAATGTAACCTATTGGTGAATCGTCCGGAATACTTTGTACATTGATATCTTGATCAAGTACCCATTCGAAACCACCAAAAGGTAAACATTCGCTCATTGCTGCACCATACTGGTTGTTGATATCAAAATATGAGATATATGATTCAGGTTCGCTTGGATTAAAATCTGATCCCATGAATCGGTTATTCGCTTTGGCATATCTGTTTGAGCACTGCGATACACCACCACGAATACCCCTCTCAATTAGAAGAATCATTTCAGGATCTGTTAATAATTCAAGTTCAATTCCGATTAATTTGAGCATCGCATCAAAAGCAAGTCCTGGAGCTGTATAGTAATGTAAGGGATCGAGATTGTAGGTTGAAAAGCAATTTTTTCTGAAATTTTCAAAAATATCAGCCAAAAGCAAAACGTCGGTTTTCAAGTATAAATCAGAGTATTCTCCCAAAGTTTGTATATGGAACGTTTCCCAAACATTGCATGCATGTTGGTAATCTTCATCGGAAATTTCGTCATTATTTAATTTTGAATAAAATGCGCTTTTAGGTGGTAACTGATGGTCATTTAATTTTTCCCAATCATTAATATAGTCGTAAGGAAATACTCCTTTTCTGACTAATAATTGAAATTCTTCTGGATTATTGCAATGCTTGAGAGTAATTTTTTTATCATCATTTGCCAGATAAGAAGATAATTTTTCAAGGCTACTCGGCATGAAACGAAACGAATCTATAAACCGAAGATTTACTTTTGTACCGGCAACATATTTCGTGAACGAGATGTATTTCTCTTTGTTGATGGGTAATAATTTAACCTCACCCTCAAACTGCTTAGCTAATGCTTTGATGAAAAAGTGTGAATCATATCCTGACAAATTGTGGAAAACTACTGGTACAGTGTGTGAGTCCTTGTAATTCACATTGCAGCCCTGATGACTTGCACCACGAAACTTGCCCGTAAAGTGGCAATGGTCGTGATGTCTTACGTCATCCTGTTGAAATGGTTGTTCGCAAATGTGACAGTTTTGAGCAGACCTAAACTCTGCTTCTTGCTCAGGACTGAGTTTCTCCATTGGTACAATGCATGTTAATTCAGAATCAATATTTTCGGCAATTTCTTTTAATTCATTCACGAACCACTCTATACAATCTTTTCCGCGATAAATTTGAAATTTTGAACGAGAGTCATCAAAGCTGCAATGTAAATATAATGCAACACTGTATGGAACATGCTTTTGATACGGCCCTATATTGAAAGGATTTTCAGCAACTTCCATTAATAGACATTCAATGTCAGCATAAACGGAGAATGGAACCTTCTCTTTGAATCTATAATTTCGGAATTTCAAAAATCTTTCTTTTTCATTGGGTAAAATCATTCTACATTGATTCGCATTTTCACAATCCAATTTGTGATTCTGTAATGATTTTTCTAATTTGAAGTGACATAGGCACCTCTCACACAAAAATGTGTGATGCCTATCCTTTGTAAACTGAGATTTTACTAATCGGGATAAGTTTTTAATCAAAGCGAAGTGATAAATTGGATTATTGTCTTTTGATTCGTTTTCATTGGAACAGTCAGTGTTAAGATTTATATTTTCGATCATCAAAAGGTGTATTGTAGGACGGCTAGACTTTTCCTTGCTTAGATAGAGTGGCACAATTTCACCTTTTTTATATTTGCTATCATCTTCTACGCCATAAACATTTATGCACAACTCATTCATTTTTTCAAATTTGGGAATATCTTCGAGAGTTATAGGAAACGAAATTCCATCATGTTTCAGTTCTGAATTATAATGTGGGTAGGAATTGACTAGATTTCTGTGAATGGCAGCAGGGCAAAGAGCTGCCATTATCGACCACAGAAAACAATAAACATCATTATTCTGAATATTTATAACAGCCTTTTTATCTCTTATATATTTTGGCAAATCAATGAATGTCGATATACCTGAATTTATTGGTAAATATTTATTAAAACTTACTATCAGGTTTATAATTTCACTAAGTGCCCATCCTGAATCCGTTTCCTGTAATTCTTCTACTTTTACTAAAATTTGGCCTAAAACATTTTCATCGTACCACGCACTGATGTCAGTTGATGGAAGGATTCTACTATTTTCAGTGTTTATGTATTTAATTTCTTCTACCGTTTCACCGTTCACTATTTCTTTAAATTTTCCGGCAAAAGAAACGTTTACTTTCAAACCCCCATATTGTTTTAAAATATTTTTTATTCGTTGAACGATCATTGACTTTGTGTCCTCCAGAAAATGTTTAAGGTCCTTATGTCTTAAATTCACTACACATCCGGTTCTTATCCTACTCTTAAACGCTGTTTCTAACTCTTCCCACTGTATTCTATCTGTTTTTCTATTTGAATTTCCCACCCCTTTTCCCATTTTTCTCATTACATTCAATTTAGTGTTTAACGCTTTTAAAATTCCTACTGTTGATTGAACATGCATTTTTTGACCTACAGACAATTCTAAATACTTTAACATATTATTTAATATTTTAATATTCTGCCTACCAAATTTGATCCACTTGTTGATTTTATTGATTTTTTTATTCTCAGTTAGCATGATGTATGCCTGGTCCATGATGGAGATGAGTTTCCTGCTTTGTTCAGGCTCCATTTTTTTTTGTTCTGTCAAGCACGAGTTCACTACAAAACTTTGATGCTCACTCGGTGGCTGAGAATCAACTGGAAAATTTTTTGGCGTGAAACGACTTTTTAACACATAATATTCCACTGAATAGAAACTTTAACCTAGAGGGCACACTCACCTCCCACAATCACCTCCTTTTCTAATGTCCTGTTCACAAATGTCAATTGCAAAGCTCTTGCAGCAGTCTTGGTATTTATAGTGTGGATAAAAACTGGAAAAAAATTCCTATGAAACAACCTTTCTTTTTAAAAACTCACAACATTTCACTGAATTTTTCACTTTAAATCCAAACAAACACTAACCTTTTTTTCAACAGGCAACCTTTTAAATGCGACTCTTAGATAAAATGTCAGAAAGTATGTTGAGGATAAAAGAAGTATCGATTTATGAAATCACTGCACTGAATCTGGCAATACACTGGAAATTTGTTTGCAGCTCGCGCCTCATATAGCTGAGGATTATCATTATTATGAAGGTTAATACCTAAGCAGAAAACATTTTTGCGATGTAACTTCAAGGGCAAATGAAAAAAAATGTAACCTTGAAGCTATTTTACGTAAAATTCAAAATGCGTTTTATATTCATGAATTCCGTTTCGTACAATTCTCAAAAACTAGAGTAGCTACCGGATGCAACCTGATCCGTGAGAATAAATCAAATTCCTACGGGTGAAAACAGGATGTCACATCAAATTTCACATACAGACACACTTGCATATTTGCGCCTTAAATATGACTGTTTTATCTATAAGGAAGCAATGAATCATTCTTGTTTTTCTCGTAATAACCTTGAACGCGTTTTGACATCAATTCGGCTCTGACAATTGCGAAATATTCTGTGACGTCATCATAAGCTTCGAGAATGTTCGAGAATGTTCGAGAAGCTCCAGGATCCGTCGAGAATGTTCTAGAAGCTAAGCAGCACGGTGTCCATGCCAGCCTCACACGGATACACACGGACACACACACACACCGATACTCACTAATACTAATTTGTCCAGAAGTGCCCCTGCCTATCTACTAATTTTCAATCAATTTCAGTAATATAGTGGGATTTCAAAAGATTTGAAATATTTCTAGCCATTTACACAGAATAAAAAAAATATAAACATATATTATCTATACTTCTAAATCCATATTATATTTAAATAAATATTTTTAAAGGAATTTTCAAGAGCTTCAAAAAATTTCAAAGTATTCCAAAGAATGCTAAAGCTTTTAGGGTTATTTTTAAAAATACCAAGAAGATTTCAAGAGCTTTGAAAATGTTTAAAGGATTTCAAAGTATTTGAAATATTTGATGATATTTAAAATATTCCAAGGAATTTCCAATTGATATTAGTAGGTAATATAATGGGATTTCAAAGGATTTTAAGGAATTCTTGAACATTATATATTATATATACTTTGAAATCTATATTATATTTATGTGAATATTTTTTCAACTGTTAAGGTAGGAATAGCGTTTTCTCAATAAACGAATGACTATAATTAGTTCTGTGTGCAGGATATATTCTGTGAAAAAAATATTTTGTGTAGGAAAAATATAATACTATTTATTTTTGTGTAGAGTATATTCTGTCAGAAAATATTGTGCATAGGAAAATATAATCAGTATACTTTGTGTACAATATATTCTGTGTACAACATATTTGTGTACAAACAGCATTTTCCCTGCTTTAAGCATATTTTCAGAATAAAATAATTACTATTTAATTCTGTGTAGGATATATTCTGTATAAAAAATATTTTGTGTATTGGAAATATAATCAGTATACTTTGTCTACTATACATTCTCTATACAATATATTTGTGTAGGAACAGTGTTTTCTCAATGAAAAAATAAGAGCCTGTTCCAATCGGAAACCAATGTTTTCTACATTGTTTTTTCTAGAGGATATTTTCCTTAGCAATACTTTTTTATATCTTTCCATCGACCATTTTCTACATAATAATTTTTTACATGAATATATTTTATTATTTCCTGTTGAATATTCTATATTTTTGAATTAGTATTGAGTAAAATTTTCAAAAATAATACAAATTTTAATTTGTAGCCTTTAGGTGGTGAACAAATTTTAAAAATAAGATCGAAAAGAAATCTATTTTATCATGAATAATTGTATGCCAAATGAACACGAAAAAGATTCACAATTAAAAAGCAGAATTATCAGAGAATTTTTACACTGGTGTGTTCTGTATACATATAAAAGTAACTTTTTGGATTATATAATACATTAGAAAATTATATATATATATATAAATACATATCAAAATATCGAGCGCGAGTATTGGACTGAGAATGTGTTCCTTGAGGCCGATAATAGAGCCTTAAGTAAATTAATATCTTTTTAAAATAAAATCAAAACAAATTTGATAATCTGTTTCACAATAGATGTTTTCCGGCAGTATTCGCACGAAGCGAGGGAGTCGCGCGTACGGCGCGCGATGATTATGTGCCTGCGCTGCGGGCAGATTTTGTTTTTATTGTCTTTCCACTATTTTAGTGGTGATTTTTAGTGATGCAGACTTCTCATTCGATATTATTTGTCTGTTTGATAAACAAATTTTATTTAAAAAAATGCATAGCTTGGCAGTTCATGGGAAGAAAGTAATTGTTTTTCATTCTTCACGCCTTCAAATTATATAAGTAATCGTGCTTCGTTATGAATAATTTTCATTCGATATTACCTCTTTATTTTATAAACAAATTCATAATTTGTCCATTTATAGACAGAAAGTAATCGGTTTTCTGTCTGATCGTCTGCAAATTATATAAGTGATGATTTTTGTTGATGCAGACTTCCCGTTCGATATCATTTGTGTATTTTATAAATAAATTTCATAAATAAATGCATAGTTTGGACATTTATAGACATAAAGTTAACGTTTTTCTTTATTATCGCTATAAAATTATATTAGTAGTGATGTTTAGTGATTAGGATTCGCCATTCGATATTATTTGTTAATGACATGAACAAATGCATAGTTTAGCCATTTCTGGACAGAAAGTCACCTTTTTTTATCATTGCTTTCAAATTATATCACTGGAAATATTTTATGATGTTTTAGAAGAATTAGCATCCAAGTTGTAAGGATTTCAAGCGGCTCAGAGAATTCAACACACCAAAGTGCTCTCGAATTCCGACCAATGAAGATTTAATACATAAGCTTCTTGTGTCATCTGATCTATTAATTGCCTCTTTCAAGCAATAATGGAGCTAGAATGAAGTTGAAATGGATCCTGAAATTATTGAAATTATTGACAAGTACAAGTTGAAAGCTAATTCTTCTAAAATATCACAACAAATTTCCAGTGATATCATTTGAAGGCGATAAAAAAATGGATGTCTACAAATGGCTAAACTATGCATTTATTTATGAAATAAATAAATAAATAATATCGAATGACAAATCTTCATCACTAAACATCACTACTGATATAATTTTAAGGCGATAAGAAAGAAAAACGTTCCTTTTATATCTCTAAATGGCCAAACTATGCATTTATTTATAACATTTATTTATAACATTTATTTATAACATTTATTTATAAAATAAACAAATAATATCGAACGAGAAGTCTTCACCACTAAACATCACTACTTATGTAATTTGAAGACGATCAGAGAGAAAAATGATTACTTTCTGTCTTTAAATGGACAAACTATGCATTTGTTTGTAAAATTTGTTTATAAAATAAACAAATAAGATCGATTGATAAGTCTGTGTCACTAAAAATCACCACTCATATAAATTAAAGGCGATCAGGAAGAAAAACGGTTACTTTCTATCAATAAATGATCAAAATATGGATTTGTCTATAAAATTTGTTCATAAAATAAACAAATAATATTGATTGACAATTCTTCTTCACTAAACATCACTACTTATGTAATTTGAAGACGATCAGAGAGAAAAATGATTACATTCTGTCTTTCAATGACCAAACTATGCATTTGTTTATATAATTTGTTTATAAAATAAACAAATTATAGCAGAGGACAAATTTTCATAATCAAATATGATCCTGTCCACAAAATCAAGCAATTTCAACTTATAAATATACTTTGCAGGAAAAATGTCCACAATGTTGACATTTTGTTAACATAATTTGTTTATAAGAACCAGCAAAAATATCCTGTTAATTATTTCTATTCTTTCGATACTTCGACATTCATTTTCATCGAGAATGAGATTAATTGAGTTATTTATTTGAAGATAAAAAATAATAATTAAAAAATGTCTCATTTTCGCTCTTTGTTTATTCATATCAAGAATAGAAAATGTTAAAAATTGACAAATCTAATCCATGGACGCTCTTATGCAACTATTGCTGATTACTTCTCAAAACATTTGAAAATATTAAATAACGTATTTTGCTAACAGTTTTTATTGAAGTTTTATTTTTTCATATGCTACTCCCAATGGTTTTCATGCATAAAAAATGAAGTATGTACATTAAAGTTTATACTTTATTATGAGTATCAAGCTCGATTGATGCAGACTTTGAATTTCCTAAAGTAATTAAATATTTTAACATACCTATTTTGCTTGTAACGAAGAAATTACTTCATAATGACAAATTTATTCAAAAGTTTTCATAAAAACGTATTCAAATTTATTATAATGTTTCAACACTGTAATTAATCATTTCTGCACAAGAATTTTTTTGTACGTTATTTAATTTTGCATATGAAAGTCTTATTTTATAATTGTTATTTAATTTTTTAATTAATGAAATAAATTGATTAGCAATAAACTAAAGTAATAAACTGGTTTAGACCGCAAGCACTCTAATCTAAAAAAACACGTTTTATCTATCTACGCACTCTAACGTATAAACTATACATATTTTTAAATTCTGATTTTTCCCTAAATGCTTCGTTCACGGATTTTATTTAACAAATTACTGGTATTTTATTGAGAACAACACCAATAAAAGTTTTATTCCAATATCTTTAGCGGGATATTGCCATTTCAAAGAATTGATTAGATTAAACAAAATTGGCTATTATTGAATTTATTAATTAATAATTATTAATTTAATTGATAAATAAAATGAATAAAAATAAGTTAATTAATTGAATTAAATCGAATGTACCTCGAAACACTCTGTTTTCAGATTTTATTTCCCAAAATACTCGTATTTTATTGAGGACAAAACCAACAAAAGTTTTATCCCAATATCTCTGCCGGAAGACTGTTATTTAAAAAAATTGATTAAATTTAAAAAATTGACTAAAATTTAAAAAAAAATTATAATTTTCGTCTAAACGCTCGTTCTCCAATTTTTTAAAACAGATTACTAATATTTTATTTCGGAAAACAACATACGCATTTCATCCTAATATCCCTACTGGAAGACTGCCATTTCAAAACATGTATCAAATTACAAAATTTTCATAAAATTAAAAAAAAAATCCAATATACCTACAAACACTCGATTTTCGGATTTTACTGGAGAAATTACTATTATTTAATTAAGGATAACGCCAAAAAAATTACATCCTAATATCCCTCCCAAAAGACTGCTGTTTAAAAAAAATTATTTTAAAAAAATTTACTAAATTAAATAATAAATTGAATTTACGAAAATACACAAAATTTAAAAAATATATATAATTTTCCCTTAAACGCTCATTACTTGTATTTTATTTCACAGATTAATTCCATTTAATGGCAGACAACAGCAAAAAAATTCCATTCCAATATCCCTACCGGAAGACAGACATTTGAAAAAATTTAATTTATTGAACAAAAATTGTTAAAAATAAGTAAATTCTAATTTTTCTCCAAACGCTCAGATAGGGATATTAGGATTATTTTTTTTGCTACAAGTAATTTATGAAATAATGCACGAGAACCGAGCGTTTGGAGGAAAATTAGATTTAAAAAATTTTTTTTTTTTAATTTAATGAGTTTTGTTTAATAAAATCCTTCCGTTACGGGTATTGTGATAAAACTTTTTTTGCTGTTGCCCAAAATCAAATACAAACAATTTGTATAATAAAATCCGAGAATCAAGCGTTTAGAGGAAACTTGGAATTTTTTTATTTTTATTAATTTTTTTTTAATTGAACACATTTTTGTTAACTATATCAAATATATCAGTCTTTTGTTGAAAATTCGTATTTTTGACTTAAAAATGCAAAAAAATGGTTAACAATTTTTTTCTTTTTTAATTAAAAATTTTATTTTATCAAAATTCAACTATTTTGGTGAAAATTTGTCTTTTCGATTGGATTTTTTTTTCTTTTTGTAGAAATTTCATTTTTTTGATTAGAAATGCAACCGTTTGGTTAAAAATTAATCTGTTTCGATTGAAACTGAACTTTTTTTTCGAAAATTCAACTACTTGGTTCAAAATTCGTTTCAATTTTGGTTGTAAATTTATTTTTTACATGAAAATGTACCTGTTTCATTTTTGGTTGAAAATTCCTCTTTTCTGGTAGAAAATCAATTTTTTTGGTGGAAAATTTTAGATTTAGGTCTGGTGGAAATTAATCTGCTTTAGTTGAGGATTCATGATTTTTGTTGAAAATTTGTTTTTAATGTTAAATTCAAATGTTATTGATTTTAAATAAAAATCTTTTTCTTTCGCTGGAAATATTATCAACTATTATATTTTTTGCTGACAATTCATCTTTTTAGGTTGAAAATTCAAATCTTTGGTTGAAAATGTACCTATTTTTGCTTAAAATTCGTTTCACTTTTGGTTGAAAATTAATGTTTTCAAATGAAAATTTACCTATTTCATTTTTGGTTGAAAATTTATCACATTCAGTGGAAATTGTGTGTATTTTTTTTGAAAATTCGTATTTTTCGGCAGAACATTCATCCTTTTCTAGTTAAAAATATAATTGTCTTGTTGAAAATTTATGTATTTTGTTGAAAATGTCTCTTTTTTTGGTAGGTAACTAATTTTTTTTTGCATCTGTTTGGTTGAAAATTAACATTAGTTGAGGATTAATAAGTCCTTTCTTGAAAATTCATCTTTATTGGTTAAATTCAACTGCTTTTGATTTTAAATTAATAGTACATTGTGCGCCAAGGAACTTAAGTCGGTCATTATACGCCGCGTGTGCGTTTGCAATACAAGTCGTAGACGAGCGCGAAGCGCGAGGAGGAGACGAGTATTGCAAACACACAAGGCGTAATGACCGACGTAGTTCCATGGTGCACATTATACTTTATACGCCAAGGGCATAATTTGCAAGTTTTTTGCCCCCGATTATCATGCATCACAGGGGAGGTCTGACGTGGCGAGTCGAATCGGTACAATTCACTTTTAGCGGCGGTTAACAAGATTTTTACTGAGCCGGTTGATATTGGCTCGTCTTAACATTTTTGAAAAATATGAAAATTTTGGATATTTTTGAAAATTGGAAATTTTTTGGGAGATTTGAGTAATTTTTGAAAATATCTATAATTTTCAAAAATTTCAAAAATTTTCAAAATTTTTTAGGATTTTTGAAAATTTTCAAGAATTTCAAAAATTTTCAAAATTTAAAAATTTTCAAGAATTTCAAAAATTTTCAAAATTTCTTGAATTTTCAAAAATTTTCAAAAATTCTATAATTTTCAAAATTTTTGGAAATTTTCAAATTCTCAAAACTTTTCAATAATTTTCAA
>CAKNXH010038866.1:0-11188 GCA_932178445.1 Andricus quercusramuli | reverse complement strand
CCCCCCTCGCCCTCGGGACCCTTACGTAATAATTGAATGGCCCCCAACACACCCTCATGAGTCCCTGAAAACTACACTTAAAATCAAAAATATCAATTCTCCATAGAAACGACCTTTTGGGCACTGTATTCTCGTCTTTTTTTCACCCGAAGTTATTTATATTGGTCAAGTGGAATATTTATCATCATTGCTTAATTAATTCTTAATTATTCGAACAAATGGAATTGAAATCGAAAAAACAAAAATAAGGCATTTTCTTCTTTCGGATTTGGAACAAAATGGGGGGGGGGGATCATCTCCCTCTAGAAAAAAGAAAGTGTTGTCCAGCCGCCCTAGTCCACATATTACGTTGGTTTTACGTTGGTCACTTTTTGTGGACAAAAGTCTTTCGCAATGATTAGCTGCTTGAAATTCACAATCTTTGAATAAAATGTAAGAGAATTTAATTTCTAATTATGATAAGTGAAGACTAGCTGCTGCTGCTTGAAAATTATTTAAACAATTTTTATAAACAAATACACAGTTTTCTTATGTCACAATGAATAGGCTAAATTTCATGTTTGCATTATTACCCGAAAATGTCTTGCTAATGAATCCTTGCTGCCATTTTTTTCAAATCAACAGTTGTTAGTTACTCAAACAATATTCATGAACAAATTCAATTTTTCACTATTATTCCACAAACAGGCCCAAATTTTTAGTGGAGGTAACTGAAAATGTTTTACCAATTATTCTTTGCTATCATATTTTTCCAGAGGACAAGAACAGTTAATTATTAAACCAATTTTTATAAATAAACGTATATTTTGGCTACTGGCAAACTGATTTTTCAAGTGAATATTGTTTCAATAATCAACAGTTCTTGTTTATGGAGTAAAGATTGTTTACTTTTGCCATCACAGTATCATATTTTAGAAAAAAAAATTGTTATCAATGTAGAATGTTTTGAAATACCAAAAGGTAAAAATATATTTGCAATTAATTTGAATCTATTTGGAATTGAAACTCAATTATTATGTGGGGGGAGGGTCATTTTATGTTGTTACTCTAACGTTTCAAAGGGGGCGGGTGTTTGTAGATAATACAAATATAAACAATTGCATTTTTCATGTAAAATAACAAATCCATCAAAGTACCATCCTTTCTCAGTATTGAAAAAAAAATACTTTGTTCGATCGAGATTTGAGAAGTCGGCGGATTTTTGTCCCAAAACAGCCACAACGCGTTCTGGCATTTCTGCAACGGTCAGAACGCGTTTTGGCCGTATTTTTCAGTCTTTGGCCGTTTTCGGTCTTTGAGCGTAACACACACACACACACACACACACATATATATATATATATATATATATATATATATATATATACATATATATTCCTTCAAATTTATGAGATTGATCGATATCGACGCATTCACACTGTCACAATTCACGTCCATTTAGTATGTGGCGCAAATATACAATTTTAACTCATTACATTTTGTATTGTGAATTTTCATTCTACAACGTCTTCAAAACCTGTTGGATCAAAAAGTGAGACCTTGGCACTATAGTGTGCACGTGTATATCTGATCTACCTTTGACAAGGACATTTTGAAGAAAAGTAAATAAGTTTCTGATGCAATGCCTTATTCCGTAAGATCCATTGTACCGCCTTAATGAAAATTAAGTTTTTATCAATGAAAAGATAACGGCTAGTATATATATACAAGTAATATATATGCCAAATCTTTTTAGTGGCAGCATCTTTCTTCTCGAAAAAGAAGTTTTCCTTCTGCGGAGAAATGAGGAATATTATTTGTTCCCTGCTCTTTACTTTGATAATATTTCTCACTTATGTTGGTAAGTCCATTATATTGTAATTTCAAATCAATAATATATAACAATATCTTACATCCCGATATCTAATATATTCAAAAATTATGTTTTCGTATGAAGCATATACTCTGAATCAGTTGAAACATATGTTATTATAATTCCACGTGTACTTCGTTTCGCTTCGTGTCTCACTATTTGTTATAAAATCATTTATGATAATTTATTTATGACCATTTTTCATTAAATAAATTTAAATTGAGACTTTCTTTTCTTTGAAGCGAAAAACTTCTTCAGATTTTTTATTTTTCTTCAACGGAAAGACTTGCTGCGTAATTAAGTGTTTATTAAAATAATGCATCTTACTATTTGTGATAAAATCACTTGTGATGAATTCCTAATCATTTTTATTAAATAAATTTCAAACCCACACGTGAAAAAATGCTACGGAAAGCGTTATACGGAAATTTCATATGGAAATTCCACATGTAAATTCCATACGGAAAGTCTACAAACATTTCTACAAACTAATTTTGGACTACGTTCGACTTCCGGTGATGAGCTGCGCTCTCGTAAATCACACTCCGGACATCACGCCCTTGCAC
Organism: Andricus quercusramuli; assembly: GCA_932178445.1. Lineage (NCBI taxonomy): Eukaryota > Metazoa > Arthropoda > Insecta > Hymenoptera > Cynipidae > Andricus > Andricus quercusramuli. Next base: position 8,770 of record CAKNXH010038866.1, on the reverse strand, counting down.
CAGATATGCGAGCAACATCTTCTTCTTCGACAGAATTATGCTACCCACGTAAGAACGTTGCACCAACTGTGGGTTCCTCGAGGAAACGAGATTGCACCAATACCCTAGGTATAAAAAACACATCTTCTGGGAAGTCTGGTTTAGTGAGTTCCTCGAGGACACAATATTGAATCAATATCCCAGGTGTAAAAAACACATCCTCTCCGGGAAAACCTGGTTTTATAGTACTTTAGGGTACATGGAGTGGGTTTCTCAAGGAAACGAGATTAAATCGATACTTCAGTTGTAAAAATCAAATCCGCTTCAGGAAAGTCTCGTTTTTACAGTACTTAAGGGTCCTTGAAGTGAGTTCCTCGAAGACGCGAGATTGAACCAGACTTACCTGAAGAAGATGCGTTTTTCACACCTGGGGCATTGGTTCAATCTCGTGTTTCGAGAAGCCCACTCGAGTCACCCTGAAGCACTACAAAAAAAAAACAGACTTCACCGAAGAAGATGTGTTTTTTACACCTGCAGCATTGGTGCAGTATCGTGTCCTGAAGGAACCCACAGTTGGTGCGAGGTTTTGACGTTGGTAGCATAATTTTCTCGAAAAAGATGTTCGCATACCTCGTGCAAGGGTGTGATGTCCGGAGTTTGATTTCTGAGATCACAGCTCATCACCGGAAGTCATACTTAGTCCAAAATTAGTTTGTAGAATTTCCATATGGAATTTACATGTAGGATTTCCATCTAGAATTTCCACATGGAATTTCCACAAAGAATTTCCGTAAAATACTTTCAGTAGAATTTTCCGACGTGGGAGACTTCTTCTTCTTCTTCTTTGAAAGGAAAAACTTTTCCGGAATTCTTTTTTTTTTTTAAGAAGGAATTTTTATCTATATCAGCTGCAACATGTGTTACTATAATTCCGCATGTATTTCACCTTGCTGTGTAATTTTGTATTCACCGAAAAAGTGTTTTACTATCTGAATAAAATCATTCATTATAATGTATTCATGATCTTTTTTATCAAATAAATTTAAATCTAGGCATATTTTTCTATAAAACCAAAAAATTCTTCTGACTCCTTTTTTTAAAAGAAAGACTTTTTATTTTAATCATTTGAAACATGTGTCATTATAATGTTACGTGTATTCCGTCTTGCTGCGTAACTACATATTAATCGAAAGGCGTGTCTTAATATTCTTAATGAAATCATTTGTGATCAATTATTCGTGATTATTTTTTATGGAATCAATTTAATTACAGTCTTCTTTTTCTTTCGACAGAAAAACTTTTTACTCAGGCTTCTCATTTTTCTTTAAACGTTAGACTTTTTCTTTGAATTAGTTGAAACTCATGTTAATATAATTCCACGTTTATTTCATCTGGCTGTAAGATTACGTATTTACCGGAAAAGTGTCTCACTAAGTTTTATAGAATCATTTGTGATAAATTATTTTTCATCGTTTTTTATAGAATCAATTCTCCTTTTTCCTGGCGATAAAAACTCCATCAGGCTTCTAATTTTTCATTAATTATTAGTCATCATTTTTCATAGAATTAAATTCAGAACAAACCTTTTCTTTTTTCTGAAAGAAAGTCTTTTTCTTGGAATCAGTTGAAACATATGTTATTATAATTCTACGTGTATTTAATCTTGAGGTATAATTACATATTCACCAGAAAAGTATCTCACTAATTGTTACAAAATTATTTGTGATACATTATTTGTCTTAATCTTGGATAAAATTAATTCGAATACAGACTTGGTAATAATGAAAATATGTCTTTCCCACGAATGTTTTCTGATTAAAGAACTTTGGGCAATAGACGGTGATAAAAACTTCGCACTGCCCCCGCCCAGGCCAAATCGATTTGGGCCTTATCCGCCAGGTGCTGTCTTTTGGAAGGATGGAAAGCGCGCTGGATTCATGGATAAACAATTAAGGAATTTTGTAATAGATCGTACAGGTTTTCCATATGAAGCACTAGTGGAAACGAAAGGTAAAGTGGAGATCAAGAAATATTTAAATTTCAGGACTTGCTTTTTTCGAATGACCCCCCCCCTCTCCAATAAAGATACGTTAAAAAATTTCAAAGGACTTTCCAATATTGAAAATGATTTTGAAGGAATTAGAGAATTTTTAATGACTTTTACAAGATTCCAATATATCCTAATATACTGTAAATTCCGGTGAACTCGTTTTGAAAATTCTGCGAGACACCGTGAAATTTTTTCAAGAAATTTTGAAATCGCTTGAAATCTTCAAAATGACACAAATACCCCATAGAATGTTCAAAAAAGGTTACAATCTCTGAAAATGCATGAAATATTCCTTTAAATTTCTTAAATTTCCTTAAAATCCGCTGAAATCCTTCAAGATTTGCCAAAGTGCTTTGGTATCTTTTGAGATCATTTGAAATCCGGCGTTTTTTTTAATTAAAAATTTTTTTTGAATAATGGAATTGGAATTTAATGGAGATTAAGAATCTGAAATTTCTCGAAATCTTTTGAAACCTCATCTAAAGTGAGAGGAAATTCTATATTTTTTATACATCAAGAACCATATTTAGAAGGTCACGTAAGAAAAGGGTTCCACAAGAATCTTTTTATTTCTTACAATAAGGAGGTTCAAAGGGACTTCGCAAAATCTTGAAATCATTCACGGAATTTCAAGGACTTGCATTGATTTTTAGAGATTTCAAGGGATCCTCGTGGTTTTCAAAAGATTTTTATGGGATTCCAAATATTATAAGATTGCACGGTCCTGCACATTTTTCAAAGGGGATTTAAAGAATTTACACGGAGCTCATTCTTTTTCAAGAGATTTCAAAAGATTGTGCAAGATGTCTATGGAATTTGAAGAATTTAAAAAAATGTGTACACTATTTGGGATTTTGAGGGATTTATTCAATTTTGAAAATAATTAACGGTATTTTAATGGATTGCGAAGAGATTCAGGGATTTCTCGATTCTACGTTTATTGGAAGTATTTTATATAAAATATTACATCACAGAAACAGACTGATGAAACTAACCTAAGAAATACTTTCGATCCCCCTCTCCCACACTAACTGGCTTTGCGGAATCATTGATCACTCCCTCAGTAGACTCGCAATTTAGTACAATTAAGTAGTTCTTAGTTAATTAGGTTTTTAGTCTTGAAAATAATTAGTAACCATATTCTTCTTACTGCCAGCTCATCTTCCTCAGGGTGCTTTCGTGTATCGTGGTTCAAACCTTCTTGGAGTCCTCAATAATGAAGAGATTATAGGAAAATATGATAATGGTAATTCAAAAACTAAACTACAATCTAAAACAAATATTAGGGAATTCTGTCTTGAACGCCTAATATTTTCCCCAATTATGGAGTTCTAACTCAATATTTTTTTCCAAAAATTAAATTGATTGATGAGTATATTTTGTTTTTCTATCATTAGGTTGGCATGTGATACTTGCACCTCAAAATGGTGATGAAGTTAAGGACGAAGAAGATAGAATTATTGCAAAATATCATGACGGATGGGAAGCGGTTCCACATCACCCAGCGGGACGTTAACAATATAATTTATTTTTCAAAAAAGACAAACTAAAGTAAAAATACTACAGAATTGTACCTAAAGTGTCCAGTTTTTTCTTAGTTAAGGTGTATTTTGGATCTCTATCCAAAGCTACGTATTTAAATTAACTATTTTAAACTATTAAGATGTATTTGCTTCACAGCAGCATCAAATTTTTGCGATGCTGTAGAAAAAGTCACTATCTGTTTTTCAACAGGAATATACACTATCTTATCCAGTAGTTATAAATCATACATATATATTTTCTAATAGTTAAAATAGTAAACGTTGTATTTTTTCGTAGTGTCGAAATAATGAAGATCGACCACTAACTACGCAAAAACTTGAAACTGGTATAATAAATAAAGGTTATTAGCATGAAAATGAACTTTTTTTCATTCATCACATTATTAATATTTCACATTTTCCTAAAGAAGATTAATTCGCACACAGCACAGCAGACAATGCCGACCCTGAAGTTCCCTATGTCTATAGATTATCGAAAAAGTGAAAGCTTCTTAATATTCTGCACTTGTTATAAACTTTTATAATTTTTTTATTCGTTAAAAAAAATATTTTTTTCAACAAATGAGATTTCATCAACATTTTGTTGAAGTAAAACAATTCCCAAATTTATGTAAGCATTCTTTGCTATAGCAGAGTCCGTAGCAACAAAATTGTTCTACAATATAATAAATGTTTTAAGAAACATTATCCAAGATGAATTTTATATAGGCGCATTATTTTTGTCTTGATTTGTATCAATTTGTGCAAACAACTTCACTCCCTAAAATCTACCCCATATGAGGCAAACGACATGACAGGGCCAGCGAAATATTTCGCCAGCCAGTCTCGACATTGTCCAGAATCAACTTTATATGGGCGGCAAACGCCATGGCTGGACCAGCGACATATTTTGCCAGCCCCGACAATGTCCAAAATCATTTTTATAGAGGCCTAATCTTTTCGTCTTGATTTTTTGAAATTTGTGCAACAAACTTCAGCCCTCAAAAACTACCCGCTGTGAGGGAAACCTCTGTGAGGCCAGAAAATGTTTTTAATTAAAATAGTAATTTAGATCAACTTCAGAAAACTCTAGGGTAAGTTCACAATCTCACTTCTTGGAATGTTTCTGTAAAAAGAACTTAGGGGACATTCCAAAAGTTTTTGAATATCATTGTTGGATTTGAAACCTAACCTGGAGTTTTGTGATTGTGATATGAGTGATAATTTTCACTTAAAATTTTTCTGGCTTCTCTACTTGCAGACATTTGGAATGTTTCCGTTATAAAAACTAGGGATGGATTCTGAGGGTTTTTGAATATTATAGTTGGATTCAGAACTTAACCTGGAGTTTTATTAAGGTGAATTGAGTGATTATTCTTATTTGAAATACTTTCGGGCTTTTTTACTTAGAGAATTTTAGGAATGTTTTTGTTATGTATATAGCAGGGAGGCGGAAGATAATATTCAAACCTTGCTACAGCGTAACACGACCCTCAGAATTTAAGAGTCTAAAATCAACGAGGTCCGAGTTAAATTGAATTATATCATTCATCAGCCAAAATGGAACTCAATGATTTTTAAATCTGGAAGAAAGTATAAAACTGAAAGAAGGCGCATTAGTGCTCCCAAACACATATGCATAATTCTCAAACCTACAATTTAGTATGTAAATGTTATTGTACATTGTATATGTATAGTTACATATAATGTTGTTTTTTACGGCGTAGAATAATATCAATCGAAAAATATCAATCCAAGCCAAAAATATTCTACGCCAAAGCAATAAACTATTCCTTAAAATCCCTTTATCTGAATTTTTCCTTGCGAATTCTTGGACATTTAGTATTATTTTGTTTGAAAATATCTTAAGGTCGAATGATTTTTTTAAGGCAAATAAAATTGTGTACACGTGTTTTCAAGGTTAGGCACGGCAATTTATGTCGAAATTCTTAAGCTGACAAAAATACGTTATTCTGTATTTGATGTATTACACAGTATAATTTTATGACATTATTTTTCGCATGTTTTTAATGGTCAGCTTTACACCTTTAGATAATTCTTGAAAATTCGTTATACATTTGTAACTGACAATTTAATTATAAAAATCCAGTAACCCAAGTTTTCGTGAAAAATAGTGTTTTTAATATATTTTCATTGAAAAATTGTATAGTTTTTATCACAGTATAATCGACAGATATTTTAGAATATACTGATTTTATAGAAAGGAACAGGATAAAAAATAATATTTAAAATAAAAATTGTAAAACTCTAAGTTTATGAAATCGTATTAAGATTGTTTTGAGGCACGGACGGGGGCCCCCCCCCCGGACAGAGCACATCTTGAGGTAAAATGGGAAAAGGAAGGAATACAAATTTAAGAAACACGCCTCACTGAAGTCAGAGATGACCCCTAAGTGAATTTAAATAAATATTTTAAACTGACCAAGACCGGTTAAAAAATCACATAAAATGTACTATGGACCGATTATAACGTTTTAAATTCTGCCAAGTTTTCAGAAAATTCTAAGTCATGGATTCAGAATAATTCACTTTTTGGTTACATAATTCTAGAGAGGAACTAAAGGGACAAGTATTTTACTAATTGACCAAATTAGATGAAGCTAAAAAATGTCTAAATGTTTTTCAAATTACCTATCCTTTAGTCATTTTCATCAAAAATTTAGTGTAGAATCTGTGGAAGGTAAAAGAGATAAAGTGTATCAATAATCATAATCGTTCCATTACAACGCAATAAAATTTGTGAGCACGTTATGTTAGAAAAGTTGAGGTAAGCTATTTACAAGTTTCACAATATTCCAGTCTCATGTTTCAATGAAAATTACAAGTTTACATAATTCCGATGTTTTACCCAACTTTTCTACTTGTAGCTATGTTATTCCCATTTTCCCGACCATCTTTCAATGAATGTATAAACTTCCGAATAAATTTATACATGTTCATAACAGTAGTTTTCCACTATCGAATTATTAAATGTTTAAAATATAGAATTCCTGAAAATAAAAGAAGAATTCAACGATAAAATTTGGACAACCACCACAAAATGCTCCTATTGCAATTCCTAAAAAACAAAATAAAAACATTTTTTTTGTTTCTTCGGACAAAAACAAAAAAGAGGAATTTTCTACTTATCTCTAACTCTCCCTAGGGATCGCGTGACCTTGTAGCTGGTGGGAGGGCTTACGTGGCTCATTGACCACAGATCTGGAATTGGTGAACCTGAGGGGCTATATCGCGAGGTGTGGCTACTCTGGGGAACTGACGGACTCTGGTCGGTGAGACTCAAACTAAAGAGCGTTCCTTCCAGGGGGTAATAGCAAAGCCCACTGGAATATCGAGAGCGCGAGTTCTCATGCTCCCAAGCTAAGATGTGATCGCCGTGTCGAGAGCTGAATGGTACCAGGGTTATCAAATCCTTTGACATCCTGGCCTGTCCTCCTCAGCAGAGGGGGACAGGCGGGGGTCTCAAAGGAGGTGCTCTAACGGGGACTTTGGGATACCAGGTCGAATCCCTTAGTATGTAGACCCGCCCTCCACAAGCGGGGCTCTGTGGGGGGTGTTTCTTATTTCCCTAGCTTCTCGTGTGACAAAAAATGTTACACAACAAAAGTAAATTGCAAAACACAAACAATGAGGGATCCGCTTCGGGTCCCTCTCCCAAACCACCGCCAAAAGTGGGAGGCTCCGTAAGGGACAACCCACCCGAGGCGGTGCGAAACAGTGATGATGGTGGAGACAAAAATGTCGAAGCCGTAGGAGTGCAACTAACGGAACTCTCCGTAAAGAAGAGGAACCGATGTGGTGCACAAAGGAAGAGAGACCGTAATGCACGGCTCGAAAACAGCAGCCAAGGCTCCTCACAGGGGGCAGTGGCTGCGGGAAATTTACCCGGAACAACTCCTCAGGCTTATTCTATAGGCAAGAGGAAGAAGGGCTCCGGAGAAACTCCCCCAAACAGGGAGTTGAAACGGCTGAAGGCCCTGGTAACACAGGGTCTTACATTCGCACAGATGGCCAACAACGCCCTGGTGAGGGTTGTCGTTGCGTCGGGTTATCCTGATAATTGTCTGACTCTTGAGGACTTGGACAGTTTGAGGGATGAAATCTCAAAAGGGATTGACGCGTTACCTCGCGAGGGACGCGCCCCCAGATACAACGACATCTTCCTTAGGTCGGGAGCCATCGTTGTAGAAGCCGCTGACATCTGGTCGCGAGACTGGATTGTCGAGAAAACCCCAACGTTCAGGCTAAAAGAAGGTCTGAACTTGGAAGTCAAGGGGACGGAGTGTCTGCAAAGGTACCGCAGAGCGACCGTACTGATTCCCGGTAACCCCGAGAGTCCGGCGACCATTCTGGGGCGCCTGACTTTTCAGAACCCGTCCCTACGAACTGATTCGTGGAAGGTATATTCCGACGGGCAGGGATCCAGGCCGAAGGGGAGAGGCTGGATTCTGGTTGTTCGACTTCCTGAATCCTCGATCAGAGCCCTGGCGGCACTAGATTATCGTCCCTATCTAGGGGCGAGTAGGGTTACCTTCCGGGTGACCCAACTGGGATCCGCACGGGTCCCAGAAGCGTCCGGAGATGCCCCGAAATAGCCTCTTAATGGCTGAGACGGGAATCTCCATTACGCAGATTAATTTGCACCACAGCAAAGGCGCCTCGGCGTTTCTAGCCAGACGCATGTCTGTGGTGCAAACAGGGCTCGCCCTAATCCAAGAACCCTGGTTACACAGGGAAAGGATTTGTGGCTTGTCAGGATGTGGCTCCATATACAAGGGGCCACACGAAAAAATGCCAAGGGCATGCATAGCCGTCAAGGGTATGGATGCGATCTTGGTGCCTAAATTCTGCTCCAGAGATCTCACCGTTATTAAGGCGAGACTCAGGGGCAGTAGCGGAGGAAGGCTAGAGGTATTTATTGCCTTGGCATATTTCCCTGGTGATGCCGGGGGACCTCCGCCTCCCAGAGAGGTGGAGGCTCTAACTCGGGATTGTCAGGAGAATAAGATTCCTCTTCTGTTGGGATATGATGCTAACTCTCACCACACGGTGTGGGGAAGCACAAACATCAACGACAGAGGGAGAGATTTAATTGAATATATAGCAGGCACAGAGCTGGAGATTCTGAATCGGTGTGGTTGATCCTAGCAACAGTTTGATACCAGTTTCAATTTTTAATGAGTGCAAAGTTAATTTT
>CAKNXH010038856.1:0-10393 GCA_932178445.1 Andricus quercusramuli | reverse complement strand
GTTTTTCAAATAATATATTATAACTTATTAAGAATTATTGCTCCTACCTATGTTTCAATGCTTTTTCTATTTTGAATATGGCGCCAGAGGTCCTTTTAAATCGATTTGGTGATCGATCGGGTCACCAGGCGGCGCTGATTGTACTGTTTCTGTTTACTTTTTTTCGATCATTGAAAAATGTTTTAATTTTTTAATTTTTTAATTTTTTAATATTTATCGCGAGTTTTGACGTTCCGGAGGGACTTTCCCCCTCAAATATGGATATGTGCTTCCTGTGGGGAAAAAAATTGCCCCCTGACATCCTTTCGGTGCGCCAGCATTCGAAACCAATTTTTTGAGGTGAGTTTTGTAGGTTGGAATACCCACTACATGATCCTTAAAGCACTTGAGCAATGAATTTTTAAATGAATACAAAATTCTTTTTCCCGGTGAACATATGATTAATAAATTTCATCACATAACGCATTACGCAGAATGTATAGAATGGTCAGGACCTATTATTCACTTCAGTTGTATAAGATTCGAAGGAAAACATAGTATACTAAAGGAACGTGCTCAAGTTATGAACAATTTCAAAAACTGCCCAAGAACTTTGATGCGTCTTTGTCAGAGCACACAAAGTGCCAAATGGGGACCGGGAAATGTCAAATTACACAATGTAAGAAGTGAGGGGGGTAAATTAGTTCAAGTAGAAGATACGATCAGCCAATTAGAACTACGTAATCTTGGCTACATTGATAGTGATTACGTTTTTAGAACGAGATCTGTCAAAGTGGACGGAGTTATCTTCAGAAATAGACTCTTTGTTTGCCCTTATTTGGAGTAATATCTGAAATATTTATCCTGGAATCCTTAAAAGTATACTTAAGAGTTGTACCATGTATTACTCTTTACAAGGACACCGATTTAAACGCTTTCGCTGTTCAATGTGGAGAGAAAGATGATCCCACTTATTTCATTCAAAATTCTGACCTTGCCCACTATAAACCAATAAACGCATGGACTGAATCCACATCTGGAATTAAATTTATTAAACTTCGTCACATTATTCTATGATATTACAGCATCTGTAATAATCATATGTAAGTGAATGTCATCGTTCCAGGTGAGAAAATTGATGGAGCGACTTTTCTTGAGTTGACAGAAGATGACTTAAAAGACATGAAAATGCGAATTGGGCCGAAGAAAAAAATTATAAACTTAATCAATCATAATAAGAAGAAAAAAGCAGTAAGTAAGATTATATATATTTTTAATATTGATGAAATAAAATCAAAAAACGCAGTTATTTTTATACTTTTGCAGGTTGAAACCGTTGAAAATTATGTCGTGAGTCCAACAGGAGAACTACAAATAACAGATGATCTACGCGATAATAACGTGCATACTGTGGGAATCCCAGGTCCTTCCAACCCAACTGTAGTATTTTCAGTGAGGTTTTCATAATTTAAATTGTTTACAGTTATAAAATATCTACTATTTCTGCCAACATAGTTGCACTTCTTTTAGGAATATGCAACTGTCAGAGAAACATTGATTCATCACTCTCAAGGAGCAGCTATATTACAAGCTATTGAGGGGAAATGTTTCGGAGAAGAAGACAGAAGAGCTCTTGTAAGAATTATGGTTGCCCAACTTATAAAGTATCATGATACTTAGTTAGTATAGTTTTTTTCTTTGTTTTGTGATTCGCCTTATTATATGTATTTCATAAATTTACTATTTTCAGTTATCCTCCGGATGAAACGAAATGGGCCTTAGCATTGTCAATTGTGGCGGAATTCCCTTCTTTGAAAGACGAGAATAGTCGTTACGGAGGTTTAAGTTATTTTTCATATATCAATGAAATCATTTTTTATTGTATGTTATATTCATTTAAAGTGATAAAAATTGAATTCACCTGTTTACTTAATGATAGTTTTTGTTTCTTAGGAACACTATTTCGACAAAACGACGAGACAAGGTTTTAATGAGTTTCGTCTGTGGAACGCCCGAAAAATTTTGACGCCATCAAAAAAAAAGTACCAAGCTGCTGCAATTAAAAAAATTGCTGGTGCTTCTAAAGTTCAAAATCTGCCATTCAACAATTCCTCGAGCTTACCTGAATCGGAATTAGAAGAAAAGGTATGTGAGAATAAAATGCAGGTTATTCAATCCATGCTAAAATTTATTATTAGTATTACCAATTTTGATTGAATCCCCTACATGACATTTTATCAGATAATAAAGTGAAGATAGAAGTAAAAGTATGTAAGAAGAAGTCACGTAGAGGTTTCAGACAAAATTAATATTATACGAGTATAATTGACTGCAAAAAGATATTCGAATTAAAAATTAAATATGAGTATTTTTGAATAATTATCTGTTGTATTACTTCAGATCAGTTGGATGCAATTAACGATGCCTCGTCCAGAGAAAAAACAGGCAATCTCAACTGCTCTTACTGAAACCTTTTTTAAAAGACGAGAGTGGATTGTTGAAGATGGCCCGACTATTGCGCAAATTATAGACAGATATCCTCGTTTAGCAGATTATAACGGTGATATGGTAAGTCATGTCTCAAATTCCTTCGATTTTATGCAACTTTATTGTGTCAAAGTTATCACGAAATTACATTTTATGAAACTTGCATTATAATTTATTGTACTTAAAATATAAATGTGATGTGCATCAAGAGTTTGGGCAAAATATTATATTTGCATTTATCAATATTGCTATTTTCATTATGTAAACTTTTTCTTGGCAAAATTATTATACTATTGAACGAATTAATTTAAAATCATGCGGACCTGCACTCGGCCTAAATGATTTAAAATAGATATGGCGTATTACCACTGGGACTATTAAAGTTTAAAAAATGTTATAGGAATTACAAATATTTATTTTAACATTGTTTTAAAAATTAATTTAAAAATGTTCCTTTTTCTGCAGATTGATCAAGAGTATACATTATTATTTAATAATGATGTAGAAACACACTTCTTGGGACGTTTCCCAACATTTTACGTACCTCGCATTCTCAAATATTGTAAAGACAGAAGAAGTGATCTTATGATAGAAGCTAAGATTTTTAAGGATGGTAATCATCCTTAAAAATTAAATTTACTCTAAACATATGAGGCCCCGGATCGAATAAGGGCCATTATAAATTTTGGTTTCAAGAAATATTCGTTTATAAACTTCATTTTCAGAAATTCAATTAATGTATAGGCAATTCGCTTGAATTCTATCAACAAGTGTTTAAAAAAATCTTTTTTTTTATCGTATCAGGGTTTAATTTCGCTTAATCAAACTAATTCGATATTCCCTCATTCGATCAGGGGCCTCAGATATTTTTGACATTTTTTTACTTTATTTTTCATCCAAGTATTTTACTTTAACATGAAATTATTATTTTTCTACTTTGGCAGATAATATGAAGGCCTTATTATTACTTCCTGAGCTTTTACCAGCCACAAATTTTACTAAAAGGAAACGAAAGAACGACGGCACAATTAAAGCTAAAGGGCATAAAGCGAAAGGAAGCAGAGATTCGGGTGGGGGAAAAAATGATGACGCCAATAATAGAAAAAACAAGTTCCCAAATCAAGATTTGCTGAGAATCGTGCCGGTTAGAATATATCCTAATATTTCTGTTTTTATAATTTAATAGTTCAAAAATTTGATTAAGAGCGGATGAATATTTAGCCGACTAAATTTGCATTTGCCCCAGTTGATGGGAGGTCTTTACTTATAAATAAATAATATAATAAATAAATATATAAATAATTTTTATTTTTTAGGAAGGGACTCATCTTCCTGGGGCTGCAAGTGAAATCCGTCAAAAAAATGAGACACCTTCTCAGCCCTACATGGTGCTAATGCAAAATGAAGGGAAAGACAGCTACTTCCCTCGGGCAGACGGGTGGTTCCTACAAATTCCTGATAATACCAGTCCTCTGGTAACGTTTGACCTACTTTTCAAACTTCACTACGTTTTTAACGTTCAATTTGCGGATTCCTTACTTCTATTTTATAATTTTATGGATGCTTTTTTATATAAGACTACTGCTGAAGCCCGAAACTCAGTTTCTTCATTGCACATCTCCTTAAAAAGTTTAAACATGGAACGAGGCAATGAAGAAGACAGCGAATTTGAAGATTGAAATATTAAAAACTTAAAATCAATGCTTTATACTTATATTGCTTCGTGTTTATTTTATAAAATACGTTTTCATTTCACTTCTATGTGATCAATAGTTCTTAATATAAACCTTTTCCAACCTTCGACATTTTTATATGTAGGTATATTGTATTGAGAGAACGAAACTGGATATTCTTTCACAATCTGTCTTTTTTTTCACTAAATACTTTTGTTGAAATGACAAAATTATAATAATATTAAAAATTTTATTAAAACTTCACTGAATAATTAGTGCGGAACAACTGATATATCAGTCATGCTGTGGTTCGTGTGGGTTACTGATGAGTTAGTTATTTCATTACTGTAAACTTTAGTAACATATATTCATTGTTTCAATCAGTGAGTTTTCACTGATTACCAGTGAACGACTTTTTTTTAATTCAATCAGTGAAATTTGACTGAGAATCAGTGAAATTTCACTGATTCAGATTTAGAGTGTACCTACCCCTCATGGCCACAAATGTTCCAAAAGTTCGAAAATCACCTTGAATAACGTAAAGATGATTCAGAACTCTGAATTAATTAATTAACACTTGAAAATTCACCCTTTTATAATTTTTCCCGAAAACTACCCTTCTACGTAAATTTATGTAGCGAAACTTGCATATGCTTATTAACCGCATAAAAAACAATGATATTTATATAACACAGTTGGCTGGAATTTGTTGCGCTTTTTTTGCTCTCCGATGGCATATAATGCTTGTCCCAAAAAACTACACCTAAGTCCTACACACCTGCCCCTCGCGACCAAAAATGTTCTAAAAGTGTAAAAACCACATTTAATAATGTAAAGATGATTCAGAACTCTAAATTAATTATTTAACACTTGAAAATTTACCCTTTCATAATTTCTCACAAAAACTACCCTTCCACGTAAATTTCTGTAGCGGAACTTACATATACTTATTAAACGCTTACAAAATAATAATATTCAGAAAACACAGCAGAGACTTTTGCTAATTTTTCCTCTGCGATGGTCATAAAAAACCACTCCTGAGTGAAACATATCAACATCTTGTAACTGAACATTTTCTGCAAATATAAAAAGAAGATCAAACAATATAAAGATGATTCAGACCTTTAAATTTACTAATTCCTTGTTAGAAATTTATGTATTCTACGATTTACAGCGTAAGTATTAAGTAACGAATGAGTCTAATTTAATTAAATTAACAAATAACTGTACAGTCTACTTAAGTTTAAGTGCCCTAAAAATACTTTTTATCACCAGTGTTTACATTATTACAGGTAAGAATTTTTCATATACTATTCAAATGATAAAACTATCGTTAATTATCATATTGAAGTTGAAACGGAATTTAAACTCCGAGAGTTCCAGATTATTGACTTACTCGAATAATAGATTACCGATTTTTTTGCTCCACGAAATTAAAGTATCGGAGTTTATAAATTAAAAATTTTCAATTTCTGAAAAAAGATCTTTCTCCTTCGCTCCGTTGGAAATCGAACCTCACTTCTTCTGATTGCCCGTCGGGTGCTTTAACCACTGAGCTACTAGAGAGATCGAAGGCAGATACTTTTTTCAGATATAAGCTTTTCATAGCAAGGAGTTATGTTTTGAATACAAATTAAATTAGAAGGAATCTAATAATAGATTTAATACTTCCGCGATGATTCAATTATAATTAATTTACATTTAAAATTTTATTTATTTTTTTTCAGGTATCGTAGAGAATACATATATAAGAACAACATAACCTGAAACTTCAGTTTCAGGTCAGCCTTGAAGAAGTGAACAGCAATGTTCACGAAACTTCGGTAACATTCATAGTTTCGCACACGATTGAAACCCGAAAAATCTGTAAATTAAAAAAAAAATAAGTTTAAGTTCATCAGAAGAAATCCGTATTATCATCATAGAAAAAATGAAAAGCGTATATCTGAAAGAAGGATCTGCCTTCGATCTCTGTAGTAACTTAGTGGTTGAAGCACCCGACGGGCAATCGGAAAGACGTGAGGTTCGATTCCCACCGGAGGGAAGGAGAAAGATCTTTTTTCAGAAATTAAACATTCTTAATTAATAAATTTCAAACTCCATCTAATCTGAAAATACGTTAAGAAATCCTTTTATTTGAGGAGTGACATTGGATTAGATCGATATTGTTGCGATTAATAGATTCCAGTTTTTTTTTGCTCCTTGAAATTGAAGTACTAGATTTTTTCCCTCTTCGAATTCAAAGGAATTTTCCGAAATTTTCAAATCCTGTTCGAAATATACGTAAAGAACCTAGTATAATTTCTGTTCGGAATTCAATATGGAATTCCATATGATTTACATATTGGCAACATCCACAAAGACCTGTACAGAGATCGAACATAGCGAGATGCCTAAAAAATCCTGTAAGAAAACACCATATAGAAACTAGTAGAACTTCTATTTATAATTCCAAATAGGTAACATATTAGTGAAATACATATAGATCAGTATAGATTTGTGAATATAGCAAAATGTTTGTAAAATACAGTAAGATATCATCATATAGAACCTAGTAGAATTTATGTTCTGAATTCCATATAGATCACATATTCGTAACATCCATATAGAACACTGAAGAGGTAGGAACATAGCGCGATGTTTGAAAAATTCTGTTCAAAATATAAGTATAGAACTAGTAGACATTCTGTTTGGAATTCCATATGAATTACATAATGGTAACATCCACATAGATCCGTACAGAGGTCGGGACATAGCGAGATGTCTGAAAAATCATGTAAGAAATCACCATATATAACCTAGTAGAATTTCTGTTTGGAATTCCGTGTAGATCACATATTCGTAATATCCATATAGAACAGTATAGAGGTCGGGGCATAGTGCGATGTTTGAAAAATCCTGTTCGAAATATACGTCTAGAACCTAGTAGAATTTCTGTTTGGAATTCCATATGAATTACATATTCGTAACGTCCAAATAGATTCGTATAGAGGTTGGGACATAGTGCGATGTTTGAAAGATCCTTTGGAAACATTAAAATCCCTTGGAAACATTAGGAATCTATTAATCGCGTAGCAAAAACATCGGATTCTTTATTTTTGAGGAACGAAAAAATCAGCAACCCATTATTCGTGCAGCAGAATAATCTAGAACTTCGAATTCAAATAAACAAAAAATCCAGTACATCAATTTCAAGGAGCCAAAAAATCGGGCATGTTTTATTTGTGTGGCAGAATAATCTATAAATTAATATTCGAGTACAAAAAAAATCCAATACTTTAATTAAGAGGAGAAAAAAATCGGGAATCTAATAATCGCGTAACAAAGAAAATCTAGAAGAGGAGGGACGATGGTCGTGGGGGTTAAGTTATAGGCTTTGGACCCACTCCGTCGGCTTGCGGGTTCGATTCCCGCCTCGCACTCTGGAAGAGTCTCGGTGGCCCATGCGGTGAACACTTGCCTAGCAAGGGAGTTGTTCATCTCCGGATAGTCGTGGGACCGGTACCTCTAGAGAAAAAGGTTCTCTAAGTACTTGAGGCTGTTGTTCTTGGTGGTTCGGAACCCACCTTAAACTGTAGGTCCCCCTCCCACAACCAAGTACGTGTGTGGGGGGTGTGTGAAGGAATAGGGAAGAGATACAAGAACAATGTAAACCCTTAGGGGACACATTAGAAGCTTCCATTCCATTCTGTAAAGAAATCTAGAACCTGGAAATCAAGTAGCAAAAAATCCGACACTTTATTTCCGATGAGCAAAAAATTCGGAAATGTATTGCTTGGGTAGCAGAATGATCAATTACTTCAAATTTAAGCAAAAAAAATCGACTAGTTCAATTTCGAGGAGAAAAAAATCGGGGATCTAATAATCGGTAGAAAAATAATCTAGAACTTGGAAACCAAGTAGCAAAAAATCCGACACTTCATTTCCGAGGAGCGAAAAATTCGGAAATGTATTGTTCGGGTAGCATAATAATCTATTACTTCAAATTTGAGCAGAAAAAAATCGATTGATTTAATTTCGAGGAACGAAACCATCGGGAATCTAATAATCGGTAGTAAAATAATCTAGAACTTGGAAATCAAGTAGCAAAAAAATCTGACACTTTATTTCCGAGGAACGAAAAATTCGGGAACGCATTGTTTGGGTAGCAGAATAATCTATTACTTCAAATCTGAGCAGAAAAAAAATCAAGTACTTGAATTTCAAGGAGCGAAAAAATCGGGAATCTAATAATCGGTAGAAAAATAATCTAGAACTTGGAAATTAAGTAGCAAGAAATCCGACACTTCATTTCCGAGGAGCAAAAAATTCGGAAATGTATTGTTCGGGTAGCAGAATAATCTATTACTTCAAATTTGAGCAGCAAAAAATCGTGTATTTTATTTTCGAGGAGCAAAAAATCGGGTATCTAATAATCGGTAGCAAAATAATCTAGAACTTGGAAATCAAGTAGCAAAAAATCCGACACTTCATTTTCGAGGAGTAAAAAATTCGGAAATGTATTGTTCGGGTAGCAGAATAATCTAGAACTTGGCATTCATGTAGCAAAAAAGTCTACTTCTTTATTTTCGAGGAGCAAAAAAAACTAAGTGTATCATTCGTGTAGCAAAATAATTTATAAGTGGGAACTAGAGTAGCAAAGGATTCAATACTTTTATTTTAAGGCGCAAAAAAATTGGGTATAATTCGAGTAGCAGAATAATCTAGAACTTCGAATTCAAGTAAGAAGGCAATCTAGTATTTTAGTTTTGAGCATCATAAACCTCTGGAATCTATTATTCGAGCTACGTGAAGATCCGACAATTTATTTTCGAGGAACGAAAAAGTCAGTGATCTGTTACTCATGTAGCAGAATAATTTTTGAACTTCGAACTCGAATAGAAAGTGAAATCTACACGCAGAAAAAAGAAATGTAATATTTACTAATCAAGAAATGTAAAGTGTTTTTTGTAACCGTAACAGTAAAAACTGCTCTTGATGAAGGGGTGAAAATATCAAAAGCACTTAGCATTTCGTAAATGTCACAGTGAAATTACAGCGAATTTAACGGCAATCCTTCAGTAAATTAAACCTTCATTCCCTGGTCTGAATTACGGTAAGATATGTAAAATCCGCTAAACCGAGGTTACAATAGTGGTGCAGTGAACATTACAGAAGGACCGATACATGCTACCGATACGAATAGCTTGTTTAGCTCGCCCTCAAAGTCGTAATAACGCAACCTATCCGCGTGGGCCACTGGATGAATTCAGGACGCCATCGGCAATGGGTGGATGTATCCGTAGTATGCATACTTTGAGCATCCACTGTGAACATGCCCAAGTGTTTCTGGCTTTTGTTTGCACGCTCGGCAGTTGGTATCGCTTACAGGTACATTCATTATGTGCTCGCGGTAATCTAAGGTGTCTATAACGCCTTCTTGAATGTCGAAAAGAAATCCCTCAGTATCCGATCTCCATCCAGCAGATTTGAGAAACATGTTGAACAAACTCCTCGATAGCTCTTCTCTACGTATAATGCCGTAGAATTGACTATGAAGGGGATTATCAGCATGTTCTCTTAGTAGAAGCGAATGTTTTGCTTCCTGTACACGACTTTTGAGCACCAAAGGTGTTATTGATGCTAGGCCATGTGTAGTGTCTCTGGAAACGAATATGAGGCTTAGCTCCTCTGCAGCCCTATCTGCGGCACGGCTATTTAGATCTTAGCAGGCTGTAGCCAGAACCGTTCTTCAATGAAGACACTCTAAGCTTAGCAAGCCTCTATCCCCTTCATCTCGAGGGATGTATATTCGAGGGACGGAAGATCTAGGATGATGACTGCGATAGCTTATCGTCAACTTGAGTGTGGTCAAGATGCTTCAACTCATATACGTTCCATTTCACTGCACCAAATGTGTGGAGCAGTATAGGAACGGCCAACATATTGGTCGTCTAGATCTTATCCTTCTCAGATAATTTGCAAGCCCAAATTTTTCGGAGAATTTGGTGATACCTTCTTGAAGGGCCGCTTTTAACACAAGCACAGGTTGGGGTTCCGCTTACGTTATTCCAAGATATATGTACACTACCGTCGGAAATTGTGCGCACAACTCGCGTGAGCGCTATTAAAAATCACTGCTGACTTCGAACCGCGATATTTCGGCAAAAAAAGAGATAGGGCATTTTTTTAAAAACAGTTGGAAAGCACGTAAAATTCCACGTCTATTCCCTGGCGGACCGAACGAACGGAGCGGATACGCTACAGCGTATCCT
>CAKNXH010038855.1:0-10039 GCA_932178445.1 Andricus quercusramuli | reverse complement strand
TATATTTCAATAAAAAAACATGAAATTTATACAAAAAAAAAAGTTTTTTAACCCTTTCAGTCACGCAATTCAAATGTTTTTGGATTGCTATTGAAAATAGAAGTTTCAATATTATAGAGAATTTTATCAATTAAACTATATTTTTATATTCTTTCAATACTAAAGTAACTAAAAATGCAGAAAATTTCAGGAATTTTAATGAAATATAAAGAAATGAAGAGAAAAGTACAAACAAATCAGGTAGCCTATATATAGGCTTCTATGACTGAAAGGGTTAAAGCCAAAAAGACGAATGTAGTAAGCAATTATTTTTCAACGAAACTGATGCATTTTTACCCAATAAAAGTGAAATTTTAAATCAAGAAAATTATTTTTTTTTACCAAAAAAAGAGAATTTTCAACTAAAAAAGCTCAATCTTAAAAAACGAAAAAGTTAAATTTTCAGATAAAAAATTAATTTTTAATAAAAAAAAGACTTTTCCACTAAACTGTTCTATGCTTAAGAAAAGACATAAGCCTTCAATCAAAATAATACATTTTTAACAATGTTGTTAACTTTCACCCCAGTAGTTGAATTTTCAATTAAAAAAGATTAATTTTCAACAAAATAGGTGAAATTTCCACGAAAGAGATGAATTTTCAACGAAAAATATAACTCTTAAAAAAATTGATTTCTTAACAAAGTGATTCAATCAAATCTTTCAAATGAAATGGTTGAATACTCAAGCAAAGAAGAAGAATTTTTAACTAAAAAGTTACATTTTCATTAAAAAAAGACATTTTTAACCTAAGCAGATGAATTTATAAATCAAAAAGATTTTTAAAAAAATAGTTGAATTTTTTGTTAAAAAAGATTTCAGTTTACTTTTTACGATAACAATATGAATTTTTAACCAAGAAATAAGTTTCTACGAAAATCGAAAAAGATGAATGTTTACCCGAATTTTTATTTAAAAAGAAAATAAATGTTATAAAAAAGTTGAATTTTCAGTCACAAAAGATTCCAGATTCTACATTTTCTACAAAATAGTTAAATTTTCAAGAAAACAATAGAATTTTGAACCAAAATGTATGACTTTTCAACAAAATAGTTGACTTTTTAAACAAAAGGGATACTTCCTAACAAAATTGTTTGATTTTCAACAAGCTAGATTACTTTTCAACCAAATAGTTCAGTTTTCAAATCGAAACATAAATTTTTGACCAAGAAGATTACTTTTTCAGCGGAAAAGACATGGTTTTAATCAAATACATGAATTTCCAACCAAACAGTTGATTTTTCACATATTTTCAATTGTTTCTAATATGCAGAAAAATGCTGTATTTTATACGAATTTTATGTTTATCAACTATATATATAATATTATATATTATTTTTCAATAATTTTTTCAATATCCCTAATGAAAAAAATTTAATAACTATAAACTAAAGCTACTGCAGTGGATTTGAATAAAATATACTCAAAAATTTCCTATACATTAGAGCCATCCTTGATTTTCAACTATTTTTAGTCAAATAACATATCGTTGGAATCGTTATAATTAGCAGATCTCGAATATTTCATTTGTGAATTGATAAGTGCTAAACTTAAAAAATTTATATTCTGCATTTTTGTGCTCATTATGTACAAAGGACTCCCGCTGACTAGGATCGACGACGGCAGCTCGACTGAGTGAGGGGAAGCCGCGTGGTGGGGGAAGCTATCTCAGGTACCCAGGGCGGAATTGACCATCGCCCAAAATATATACCTCTGCCCTCGCTTCAGTAGCACTGCACAGGCTGTGGTAACTCAATGCTTAGAAGCGACAGCGTATATTCGACGGTGGCGCCATCAAACGAGCCCGCAGGTCATCAAGATATATATATATATATATCCAGATTATTTGTATATAATCTAATCAAAAAACTTAATAACTTGAAAAAACCAATAGAAAAACAAATAGAAATACTTAAATAATTACTGGAATTATCATTTAAGTATTTCTGTTTGTTTTTCTATTGGTTTTTTTTTTCATATGTTTGAGAGCAGTTTCAAAGATTATATCTTCGGCAGTTTTCATTTAAAACGTTTAATCATTTCTATGAATGAAAGTTTTCTCTTTTTGTTTAATACTGCTTGTTCAATACTGCTCCCTCTCTTAGTTTTTTCCACCTGTGTACTGCAACGATAATAATCAGGTCGAAAATGACGACAACAAATTATATATCGGTTCTCAAGCACTTCTTTACAGGTTAGCACAGGTTAGGTTGTGTAAATTCGGACATGTGTTGACGTTCGGTAAACTACGAAGGAGTAAGAGAGATAGATGAAACGTGGACCCTCAGCGACGTGTAGCGGGGAAAGACCTACAGAGCCATCTAACGAGCCCGCAAAACAGGACCAGAATATGTGCCCTCGCGGTTGCCTATACTAGTGACCACAGCCTGTTGGCATCCCGCTCAAGCAAACACGACGTTTATATGGCGCTGCTGATTGGACCAGCTTAAATATTTTATAACTCAAAAACTAAACATTCAACTGTTTATTGGAAAACGATTTTTCCATTTCTTTTAAAAATTTTTATACAGCTATATAAGTTTGGACACTTGAGTGTGTTTTACCGCGGTTCTACTGGGGGCTATTGACATTTTTGGGATGGCAGTTGCTTTTAGTGTGAACCTGCGGTGGTTGTTTAACTCTATCTTTAAAATATGCCAAGGCACTTGCGAGATGGATGCAGAAAGCTGTCATCCTTGCGTCGCTTCGTGTCCTCAAGACACACGAGGGTTTCGCCGGCCTGTCGTTGTGATTTAGTCGTGCCCTGTAACCACCCATCTCACGGTTGTGAGCCGTGGCCATAGGTGTGATTTACCGCGGTTCTACTGGGGGCTATTGACATTTTTTAGATGGCGGTTGCTCTTAGTAGGACCCTGGGGTGGTTGTTTAACGCTTTTTTTTTAATTATAAAAAAAAAAAAAAAAAAAAAAAAAAAAATATATATATATATATATATATATCATGGTTGTGAGACGTGGCCACAGGTGTGATTTACAGCGGTTCTACTGGCGGCTATTGACATTTTTTAGATGACAATTGCTCTTAGTGGGACCCTGCGGTGGTTGTTTAACTCTTTTTTTAAATATATATGTATACACTAGAGTCCCTCTATACATCTCCCTCTATAACAGACAAGGCGGTCCAAGGGGATTTTCAGATTTCAGATTTCACATTCAGATTTCAGGTATCGAGGAGATAGCGTCGTTGCTTGGTCGCTGTTCCCACCTGTTTTAATTTTCCTTGCCTTGATAAGGGTGCTGTGTTAGTACCGATTGTTCAATTCTTGTTTTATTTTCAGGAATTGTATACATTGACTTGATTATTGGAAGTTAAATAAGATTTTGAATTCGATTTTAGTCTGATTTAAAAATTTTGAATTTCTATTACGATAATTATAATACATAATTTAATTTTGAGGTTACGTTAATCAAAACAAAACTTGTAATTCCAGTGATACAAGAACTTTTTGGAATACACATAATGTAATATATTGATAATGTATTTTATTTTAGTTATTATTATGTGGATCATTGTAGTTTTCCAGCGAAAGTGTCAAAATGATTCGAG
This sequence comes from Andricus quercusramuli, assembly GCA_932178445.1. Classification (NCBI taxonomy): domain Eukaryota; kingdom Metazoa; phylum Arthropoda; class Insecta; order Hymenoptera; family Cynipidae; genus Andricus; species Andricus quercusramuli. The sequence goes on along the minus strand of CAKNXH010038855.1, from coordinate 6,434 downwards.
GAAACAGAAAAACTCACCACACATGAGTTGACGAATGAGTCATACCACTGCAGCCACACGAACTACTAATTGCTTAGTGGAGTTTTACTAATTTCATAAGTGGGCAATTTCCATTAATCAAATTAGTAGTTTTCTACTGATCGTTAGTGACAGACTTCTCACTAATTCAGATTTAGAGAGAAGGGAGATAATGAACAATAAACAATATTATTCATGACAGGTATAGATTTTGAATAAGTTTTAGTGAAAATTATGACACTGGTCGGCCTGGATATTTTATTAACAAATGAAAATTCCGAGGAAACTTCTAGATGATTTCCTCTTAAAAATATAAATTTTTAAACAACAATCCACAGAGAGAAGTTTTTATTCGATCGAACAATTTATTTTCAAATTTTTCAATTTGGTTGAAAAGTAATTTGTTTCAAAAATGCAATGAGCCAATAATGTATTTGTCTGAACACAAAATGACCAGAATAAATTTCGAGAAAAAAAAAAACCCAAGATATTTGTAATCAGGGGACTTTTTTTATCCCTTAAACAAAAAGTATTTCAAGGACCTATTAGTGCATACAAAAGTGTTAGTGGTGAGTGAGTTTAAATTTCTGACTGATGAGGAAAATAAAAAATATTTTAGAGTTAAAAAGATTCTGAAATTATAATAAGAGACTTAAAAACGCAGGAGGTTAACCATAGAATCGTACAATATCCTCGAGTCCTTTGAAAAACGATTACCTTTGCTGAATTCTACTCAGCCTCTGGCTGGACTTATCTCACGTTTTCTCCTGAAGCTCGATCTGGCTTCTTTCGCGCAGTTTCTCGGGAAAGCGTTTTACGAGGAAATTTGCTTAACCAGTTATAAAGGAAGGAAGGTGCAACACCTCCATGGGGGCATGGGCCATGGGGAGCAATCCTACGCCTTGGCCTTAGGGATGGGTATGCGAACGAGGGACCGTGGCAGTGAAGAGGGGCACAAGGAGTTCAGGTAACCTACCCGAATGTAAGAAGTGCAGCAGGTAGGCTCGTTAGCGAGCAGGTAGGTAGAGGCCAGCCAGCCAGCCAGCCAGCCAGCTTATATGCCTGCCTCCCTGCCTACCTGCCTGAGTAGGTGTACAATGCTGACTGACTGTATTTATATACCGGGTGTTCCAGTGATTCTTCACGTATTTTCATGTCCATTTCGAACCCACACGATAATTATAATGATACACGACAAAGAATGAATACTGAAAAATGAACGAACTAATACAGAAACTAGTTTACTTTAGATTAGACTTGTACAGTTTTTATTTATTTATTTATTGTCATGGATCAAGTGTTTTTTCACTGAAAACCGAAGCCTGTATACAGAATATCGAATCGACATTTAAACTTTAACATCTACTTAGACTCTTAGACTCTATATCTATGTTTATTTAGGGTGTCTCACAACTTATGATACCTAATTATGGCTTATTGCCTTATTCAACTAAATTTATTATTTGTTATTAACTGTGAACGGTCACACAGGGTGTCTCACACCCCATGGGCTTTCCCATTTTTTTTAAAGTTTTTTTTATAGTTAAATTATCACTGATGCTTGGGAGATAATTTTTTCGTAGTGTATACAGATACGGCATTTTTTGCCGTATTTTTATTTTGTAGTGTGGCATTTTAGTAACTGGTCACAGAATTGTCGCAAACGCCACCGGATAGTCAGAGCGTTAAATTTGCTGCACTGAAAAAAATGGTTTAGCTGTCCCAGCTAGACGTTTAGCTATATTTCGTCTTCTAAGAAAATATAGCTGTGTTACCTAAATATCTAGCTGTTTTAGCTCAATTTTGTAATCTAGAAATTGTTTAGATAAATTAGCTAGATAATTTCTAGATGCCACAATTAGATGAAACAGCTAGATATTTAGGTAACACAGCTATATTTTCTTAGAAGACGAAATCCATCTAAATTTTTAGCTGGGACAGCTAAACCATTTTTTTTCAGTGTGGGTTACAGGTTACACAATCAAACGCATTGAGAGTCTTTATTCTTTACACTCGACGCTAGAAGGCTAGACGAAGGCTTACGATGCGTAAATTGGCACAATATATGCGATGAGATGCAGAGGCCGAACGATTGTTTTCTACTACCTCTCATCGCTTCAAGGTTACGCTAGAGTGCAGTCGAAATACTGTTCAAATTCACCCAGAAAAAGATTTGGTTGAATGAACAAAATTTTGGTTGAATCAACCCTACAACGTGGTTATTATATGGACAACAAAATATTTGGTTGACCCAAGAAAATTTGGTTGTTAGTAAAATTTGGTTGATTATACCATATCTTTTGGTTGGTACAAACAAATATTTTGGTTGGTCCAAGTGAAATTTTTGGTTAATCCAAGCAAATAGTTTGCTCGGTCCAAGAGAATATTTTAGTTAATTCAAATAAGTGTTTTTATTGGTCTAAGGAAAGAGTTTGGTTGATTTAACCAAAACTTGTAGATCATCTAACCATAAACGACCGTTATTTAGTAGTTTATTGAACTACTAAATATTACAAGACTAGAAAATACCACGGCAAGCCATTTGCAACGTAAATTGCGCTAGATCATTTGTTTATTTGATTCAAAAAATCTTTCTGTTTTTTTTTTACATTCTCATTCTGATGAGAAGGTATCGGTTTTATGTAAAATTTGACTTGGTCGGTTTTCATCAAATCTCCACGTTTTGAGACCCCCTGATCTAGAAAAAAAGGTTTTTAGCAAGGTATCTGTCTGTCTGTAGTCTGTATGTCTGTCAGTCTGTCTGTAGGTACGATAACTTTCGAAAAAATAATCAGATTGGGTTGTGCTTTGGCACACTTTTTTAGGGCCTAAAAAGAAAGAACAAGTTCGTTAACCAACTGTTTTGGATAAAAATTCAAAAAGTGAGCACATTTTGAAAATTTTTGAGACCATTTTTTTTCAAAATTCAAAAATTCTATGTACGGCTATTCATAGTACTCCAAAACTCGAACAATTTATCCTAATGACTTTTTCAGATAAAAAGAAAATTACCGGAGTTATAGCATTTTCAAAATTACAAAAAACAAACGTAAATGAACATTTTATGCCGAAAAACGCACGATATGGAAAAAAGTCAAGAGGAGGAAAATGTTTCTTTTTGAACACCCTATAATATTTTCTTAACAACTTTTTGAATTTTTTGAAAAATCAAAAATCCAAATTTTGATCACACAAAAAAATAATTAAAAATCAATAATTTTATTTTGCTGTCAAACTATGCAAGATACGACCAAAGATGAATGGAAAAAAATTATGCACCCAGAAATGATCTCCAAATTTGTCATTATTCACTTTTTGATATGATGCGTAGTTTTTATTTTATTCGTAAAAGACAGCATTGGAAATAGTAAAATTAAATTTTTAGAGGAATAACACAAGCTACGAGAAAAATGACGAAGACACAATTTTTTCATCCAAAGATAAGGTACAAAGTTGTTATAAATCGTGTTCTAATAGGATGCGTAGTTTTTGTTTTATTCGTGACTTTTTCATTTCTATCATACGGTGCACAGAAGCGAGCGTGGAACGCAAGGTTCAAATGATTTCCAAATCACATATCGAGCGCGAAGCGCGAGTTTCTGGATGAGAATGTGTTCCTTAAGGTCGATAGAACCTTGAGTAAATAAAGTTCCATTTCATTCTAAAATATAAACAAATTTAACAATCACTTCACATGTAGAGGTTTTGATAATTTTATAATATTTGCAAATGAACTTTTTCTTTCCATCAAAGTCGAACACGAAGTTCAAAAATCTAGAGAAACCGAGCGTGAAGCGCGAGATCCAACAGTCGCGCGCCCCAGGCGCGCTCAAACTTGCGAGTGAAGCGAGCCGCGCCCGACGAGAATGTGCCCGCAGAGCGGGCACATTTTTTTTTTTTTTTTTTTTTTGTAATTAAAAACCTAAATACGCAATCGCAGGCAAACACTAAGATTCAAGTAGTCTTGTGTATTTTTCACATAATCAATCTCAATCGGCTCTGTTTCCGGATCACTTATTTTGATGAGTTTCACCGAGTATCAAACATTTTTATGTTTTTCTTTTTCGCGACGCTACGAACTCTCGAACTGCGGATGTACCTGAAGTTCAGAATGTTCAAATAAACGAAAAGATTTTTTCCTTGTTTTATTTCATCGAAAAATATTATTCCAACTACAATTGAAATAATGCATTCGAATTTTATTTTGTAATCTGTTATTTGCAATATAAAGTGAATCAATATTTCAGCGCTGTTTCTAGTTTACAAAGCCATCAGTAAAAATTTCGTTCATTTGAACGTTCAGAACTTCAAGCACATGAACTGCGGGGTATATTCACTGCAGGGTATATTTACTTATGCTCATAAAGCGCAACAGCATGAGAAAGGTTTTATTGTTTTTAATTTGATCCATATTTATTAAGCGAGTGTGATAATGGTAACTTGATTTGATGAAAATTAGTAACAACAGTTTTTCAGTAAAATATACATAATTTCAAAGCAAAAGAGGGATGTCAATGAGAATTATTTTTTTGGCCCAAATCAGATTTCGTTCACCTTTTCTATATCAATTTGGTCGATTGACACAAAAAAAGTTACTTTGTGTTCGTGCTTTTCAATACAAATTTTTGTTATCAGGAAAAAAAATTGTGTTTCAAGAAAACATATTACCAGTGTAAAGTATAGATCTTGAGAAAAAGAATATTTTCACTTTATAAGTATATTTTTTCTAAAATCAGTATAGTTTTTTTTTGTTATCTGCACAATGGAAAAACAATTATTTACATCTACGACATAGGAAGGTTTGACTTCCTCTTGGGTCAAAAAGTCACACATTGTTATTTTGCGTAGAATGAGAAACAAAAGTTCATATTTAAACAAATTTTCTGTACATTATGCCGTTTTTTCTCAAATTATTCCATCTACTACGTAAAATAAAAGAGGTTTAAGAAACTGTTAATTGTTTCTTCTTACACGGAAAAAATGTATCCGTGGAAAAGTCACGAACTTGTAGCTAGGTCTCGGATACGAGATCAAAAAATGAAACATTACATCCTTATTTCTATGAGAAATGTATGAATAAATTCCAAAGTTTTTTACGAACAGTTCGAATTTCCTACGAACAGTTCCTAAAAATTTCAGACTGGAATATAAAAAGGAAAAATTTTATTTGTGAGATTTAATTTATATTTAATTTATAAATTCGCAACTCAGAAGATTCGAACCCTCAAGACTGCTGACTCGCCAGTTTCTAAACATAAACCAGAAGTGCGTAAACACGCGCAGCCATCGAGGCCAAACAAAATAGGTATTATAAAACTTCTAGCCACTCATCCGACGAGCTCGAAGCACACATACGTGTACACATACGCACCGCGTGTTTTGGCAAGCGTGTGTGCGGGCCGAACCTACTTCCTAGTTCCCAGATTTGTCGGGAAAGCTCGTTAGTGCTCTGAGAATCTCTTCCTAATCACTCGTAATATTTTTGTAATCATTCACGTAAAAAAAAGTGATGAACCGTTTTAGAATGTTCACATCGAGTTCGTCAGTTCTTTCTCAAAGTTCTCAGATTATTTCTCCCCTTCTCCTATTTCCAGTACTAGACTACTGTGCTGGAGTGGTACTAAACCAGTAGTATGCCAACTCCCAGCCGAGTTATGCCTTTTATACCAATGCCAGTACCTGCGCGGAACCGAAAATATAATTTCACTGACTTTTCAAATTAGAAAATGCTAAATCACTGGCCAATCAGCGAATTCGACTCATCAATCAGTGATAAATCTTACTGATTTAATTCAATGACATATATCTCACTGATTCAAATTTATAAGGCGGTAATTTGGTCAACTTGTTTAAAATAAACTGAATTTACAATATGATGCGTGAACGCATAGAGCCCAATTTACCATGTGGTTTATTGACCGTTATTAAAATCCGCTAATTGTTTATCTAAATAGTCATTTGTATATTTCAAAATATCTTTTGCCTCACACAAGTATGTATATCTAAGTAGCATTGTCAATTCATTGCTGGAATCATGTACTTGATGTTCTAAACGTTCAAATGAACGAATTTTTTAGCCGAGGATGAGCCGGAAACGAGACGAAGATGAGCCGATGGCATGTACTTGAAGTTACGAACGTTCATATGAACGAAATTAAAAAAATTATTTTTCGATTTTTTTTTCGCTTAAATCTATTAGAAGGGTGAAAAATAATATTCTGTCGGAAAGAATTGTTGAATAAAAATTTTTTACGGGGTTAACTACCCTTCAACATCATCCATTATTCTGACCTGCCTAATACAAGTTTGATTGTCGATATTCGAAAATTTAAGAACGTCAAAAATTCTATTTTTTTATCCCGCGAATTATAGGGTAGGTGAGAATGCTCGGCAAGACCCCTAAAAACTACCCTTAT
>CAKNXH010038851.1:0-10423 GCA_932178445.1 Andricus quercusramuli | reverse complement strand
GATACGTGCGGGGGCAGATTTTACATGCTTAACCGGCTAGGCCCTTTTTTTGAATCCATCTCCGTTGAAATATCGAAGATCATTTTATATTTCAGATTTTAAACACTTAAAGTTTCGTTCAAAAATGATACAAAAGTTCCTTTTATAGTTGTGAACGAAAACTGTCTTTTTAGATAATTAACATAGTAATTACATAGGTAACATAAATATGTATAATTAATTACTAATAATTGGCATGATAAAATTATAATTTCGGGATATTATAAATGCTTAGCAACTAAATTAAAAAAACTTCTTTTAGGGAAAAACTGATATTGAGTTGGAGAGTACCATAAGCTCACGTGCTATATATTTCGTCTCTAAATATAAAATTCACCCACTTTCGGTTATTCCTAGGATATAAAGGTATAATTTTACTGAATAGAGAGCATAGACTGAAGTATAGTTTTTTAACGAAGATCCAAAATCTAGATTTTAGGTCCTGGATCGCTATAATAGTCTACTATCATATTTATGGGTCAGTATTGGTTAAAAAAAATTTTGTTGTTAAAAATTCGATTATTTAATGAACAATTTTATTATTTGGTTTAAAATTCAACTATTTTGTTAAAAGTTTTATTTTGTTGAAAATTCAACTATTTTGTTAAAAGTTTTATTTTGTTGAAAATTCAACTATTTTGTTAAAAGGTCATGTTTTTTTTTATCGAAAACTCAACTGGTTTGTTGATCGTTCTTCTTCTTTAATAGAAAATTCATCCTTTTGGATTGAAAATTCATCGTTTGGTACAAAAGTTATCTTTTTTTGGTTGAAAATTCATCTGTTATGGTGGAAAATTAAGCATTTATGGTTGAACGATAATTCTTTTTAATTGAAACGTCTACTATAATATTTTTGGTCCAGAATTAATCTCTTTTGGTTAAAAATTCTGCTATTTTGTTGAAAATTCAACTATATCCTTGAAAAGTAATCGTGTTTGGTTGAAAGTTAATTGGTTTTTAATTTAAAAGTCTACTATCATATTTTTGGTCCAGAATTTATCTCTTTTGGTTGAAAATTGCACTATTTGATGGGAAACTTCGTTATTTTCTTGAAAATTCCACTATTTTGTTAAACATTTTTTTTTGTTCGAAAATTTAACTATTATGTTGAACATTCATCTTTCAGGATAGAAACCCGTCCTTTGGAGTTGAAAACCCATCATTTGGTAGAAAAGTAATGTTTCTGTTGTTGAAAATTCATCTTTTATGGTTGAAAGTTAATTTTTTTCAATTGAATAGTCAGTCTACTTTCATTTTTTCCCAGATTTCATCTCTTTCGGTTAAAAGTTATATTTAGTGTAAATTTGAATTATTTTCTTGTAAATTTAACAATTTTGTACAAGAAAATCGTAATTTGTGACCGAAAGTTCAACTGTTCTGTTGAAAATTCGTCTTTTGGGATAGAAAATTCGTCCTTCTGGATTGAAAATTCATCTCTTTTGGTTAAAAATTCCACTATTTGATGAAAGATTTCATTTTTTTCTTCAAAATTCAATTATCTTCTTGAAAGTAATCTTTTTGGTCAAAAATTTAACTGTTTTGTGGAACATTCGTTTTTTTTTTCTTGAAAAATCCGTCCTTTTGGTTTGAAAACTTATCATTTACTAAAAAAGCAATGTTTTTTGCTCGTAAATCCATCTTTTATGGTTAAAAGTTTATTATTTTTATTTGAAAAGACCACTATTATATTTTGTTTTGACAATTCATCTATTTTGGTTTAAAAAATCCACTATTTGGTGGACAATTTCGACTTTTTAGCTTGAAAATTAAACTATTTGTTTGAAAATGCAACTGGTTTTGGTTGAAGTTTAATCTTTTTTTCTGTGAAAATTGTATCATTTGGTTGAAAATTCATATTGCTTGGCCAACATTTCACTTTTTATTTTTTATTTAATTTTAATTTAGTTTTTAAATTTATTTCCCTATTTTATTGAAAAATCAAACCTGTTGCCCCTGGTTTGAGAGCATTTTGGGCTGTGAAATCCATTATATATTTTATCTTGGAGTTCTAAAATGTTTAAATATTTTCAAAATTTTATATAATAAATCCATGAGCATTGAATAATTATAAATATAAACGCATAAAAGTCAGCCGGGAAAAAAGTAGGTTTTCATCGGGAAAACCGGAAAATACCCTGGATTTTTTTTTAAATTATAGTGGGCCACCCTGTTATATTCATTATTTTTATGGACCTATTGAATCCCAATTTCGAACAAATTTTTCAGAATTTTACTATTATATACATAAAACTGGGATATCCTCGAATGGACATAAATAAACAAGCTGAATTGGTTCCCTGCATTTTAAACGCCATCGAGGGAAAGCCCTTGTCTCATCAAGATAGGTAATTATGCTCATTAAAAATGTATCCAATTTTCCATCGAACTGAGTATAAATTATGAATGAGACTAATGTTTATTTGTATTTTTTTCAGCTTACTACTTATTATAATGCCAGCATTGGCCCACATAAAAGTTCCAATGGATCCAGATAAACGACGAGCTTTCCTTGGTCTTCAAGACAAACCAAACGTAGCTAAACAACTAATTAATTTTATGCTCGATATGCTGTTATTGCCCTACGGGTGAGTAAAAATTTTGAAATTAGTTGAATACATGGATCACAGTTAGTCCCCTATTTCCCCCTATTTTTCTAACTATCCCCTATCCTATTCAAAGCCCTATTCCTACCTGGAATTGTCAGGGAATTTTGTTGATGCCATGGAATTCTCTTGAGCCTGTTAAAATTGTTTTCAAATTTTATTATAAATTTAAATAACAATGTTTTTTTATTTTTTAAATTAACTTTCAAAGTAGTGGATTCATAGGGATTTAAATTAAACTTCTCTCTATCATTTTCACTAATCTCAGGAAGAGAGATTTTATTTAAAGTATTAATATGTTAAATATGCACTGAATTTTAAGTATGAAGATCAAATAAAAATTTGTTTTAATTATTATTCAAATTCATGGACTTGAGTATGTTTTTAGTATTATTAATTCATTTAGTCATTCGATGGTGATAATTCATACATTTAAGAATATCCTGTAAATATTTGTCAAAACTTCCTAAATGAAACACATTAATTATGTAATTTAAATCAATACAAGATTACTTTTCTACGGTAAAAGACGAATTTTCAACAAAATAGTTACATTTTTAACACAAAAAAAAATAATTTTCAACCCAAACTATGAATCTTCAACCATTCAAGTAAATTTGTAACAAAATAGTTCCACTTTTGACCAACTAGTTTAATTTTCGAACAAAAAAGATGAATTCTTAATAAAAAATTTAAAACACAGTTGAATTCAAATTTTCAACCAAATCTTTGAACTTTGAACTAAAAAAGACAAATTTCCAAGAAAAAACTTAATTTCCAATAAAGCTGTTGAATTTTAAGGCAAATAGTTGAATTTTCTACCAAAAACTTAGAATTTCAAGCCAAAGAAAAGATCCAAAAAGGGATGAATTTTTAAGCCAAAAGATGAATTTTCAACGAAAGAGTTGAATTTTCAACCAACAATGATTTTCCAGTCAAGAAAAAAAATGCAACTAAATTGTTGAATTTTCAAACCAACAAGATAAATTTTCTCCAAAACATGTGAATATTCAATAAAAAAGTTAATTTTCAACCAAAAAGGTAATTTGCAATCAAATAGTTGCATTTTCTACGAAAGTGTTGATTTTTGAAATTAAAGAGTTGAATTTTGTACAAAAAATTGATTTTCAACAAAAAAATTGAATTTTCTACAAAAAAGTTGAATGTTCAACCCGAAAATAGAAATTTTCGACAAAAAAGTTCTTTTTCAACCAAAGAGTTGAATTGTCACCAAAATAGTTTAATTATGCTACGTCGTCTCGTCCTCTAGATCAGATATGTAGTAACGCTAGTTGCTCGATCCTAACTCACAGTATTTCAAAGCCTATAGTTAAACGCGCCTTCCGTCAGAGGGTGTTCCTTACTTCCGTCCCCACGCCATTACGCTTTTCTGTGCGATTCTACTCACAAGCTAGAAAAATTCGTTCGTAGAAAGTTATAATTTTCGCTGTTTTATTCGCGCGCGACTCAATTTGCAGCATGGATTTTAATTCCACGAAACGCGGAAAACGTGAAAGACCTCGAAGTAGGTCTCGTGATAGAGTGATGGAAGAGTTATTCGACGAGTTCAAGGAGCACCTAAGGAAGAGGATGAAGAGGCATTCTCCGTTCAGATCCAGTGATTATCATCATAGATCTCAACGAAGCGACGAAGATGACGGTGAGCGCAGCCTGCGAGGCTCGTCACGTCACGGTCGTTATCGTCATCGTTCACGCTCAGCGGTGAGAGAACGACGCTACGCGTCTAGAGATCGCTACGACGAAAATGGCGGCGAGCGTTACCCGAGAGGTCCGTCACGCCATGGTCGAAGCCCGTCTCGCTCACCCTCTATCTATAGGGAGCGTTATTCCAAGCAGCGATATTTTCCTTCTGAATCAAAAAGCTCCAGCCGCGGAAGAAGCAGATCGCCTATTCGTGACAATCGAAGTCCAAGCAGAGAATTTCGTGGTTTCTCTAAGGAACGTGAGAGCAACCCAAATCTCGAAAATGTGGAGAACGGGCCAGCCCACGTAGAGAACACCCAGAAGGATGACGAAACTGTCATTGAGGGAACATCACCTGAAATTATGAATCTTTTGGGAGGAAAGGCCAAGAATTCAGAATTTGGCCCTGAGATCCATCCATCGCTTGTCGAAATTTGGTCAGGGGTTCTCAAATCGGGACTTTCAAAAGATGACAGGAAGGAGCTAATAGAAAAATACCCAACCACGAGAAATTGCTTGTTACTACAAGCGCCGGTGCTCAACCCGGAGGTAAAGGGTATTTCCTCCCTTTTAGTAAAAAAGGACTCATACCAAGTGTCTGCACAGGCGCAACTAAGTGCAGGTTTGGCGGCGATGGGCTTATGTCTGACCGAACTTTTGAAGAGTCAAAAAGACAAGAACACGACTTTAGATGTGGTGCCCTTGATAGGTTTATTAGCGAACTCCGGGAGAATTTTGACGGATCTGCATCACAAGATGTCCCTAACAAGACGCTCCTTTATCGTTCCTAGCTTGGATCCGCTGGTTAAAAATATTGTTGACGACTGTGAAGTGGGAACGCTTCTTTTTGGTGATAAGTTCGCGGAACAGTTCAAAACCGCGCAGTCAATTGAAAAATCGAGCAAAACTATTGCAAAGACGAATCGTCCAACAACGCGTAACGCGCAAGACCATAAGAAGGAGTCAGCATCAACCAATAGCGGTCGAAGTTATCCGGAACATTTAAACTCCAAGGGCCCTCCCAAGAAGAACTACAGACCTGCAGCTCGACAGGGAGGGCGAGGCCGCGGATACTTTCGGAACCAGGTACCGCCGAAAACTCAACGTTAAATGAGGTAAGTCCTTTTGCAGGGAGACTACAATTGTTCATTGATGATTGGGAAAAAATCACCTCAGATTCCCTTATTCTGCAATATGTCACGGGCTATAAAATCCCCTTTTCGTCAAAACCCTGTCAAAACCAATTACCCAAAGAGGTTAGGTTGTCAAAACAGGAGTCGATCGACTGCAAAAGTGCAATCGATCTACTTCTCGAAAAAGGGGCAGTTTCTGAGTGCTCACCGACCCAAGGGCAATTTATCTCTCCTTATTTTTTAATTGCCAAGTCTAACGGTGAAAAACGTTTCATCCTAAATCTTAAAAACTTAAATAGATTTATCGAACCTCCCCATTTTAAAATAGAGGATAGGAAAACAGTAATCAGAGTTCTTTTTAAAGATGCCTTTTTGGCTACCCTAGACCTAAAGGATGCATATTTCCTCATCCCTATAGCGAAATATTTTCGGAAATATTTGAGATTTATTTTTGAAGGACGGTATTATGAGTTTAACTGCATGCCCTTTGGACTGTGTACGGCCCCCTTCGTCTTTACCAAACTGCTAAAGCCAGTAGCCGAGGAATTGAGATCTAGAGCCTTCTTGTCAGTAATTTACTTGGACGATTTTTTGCTTATTGGTAAATCAAGAAAACACTGTCTTGAAAATGTAAAAGAAACTAGCAATTTATTAAAGAAATTGGGTTTTACGGTAAATACAGAAAAGAGCATTGCAGAACCGTCAAAAATAGCAAAATTTTTGGGTTTTCTTTGGGATACCCAAAAAATGCTAATTCAATTGCCAGAGGATAAAAAAGAAGCAATTTTTCTTCAATGCTTATCATTCAGCAAAAAAGCATCTTGTAAAATCAGAGAATTAGCTCAATTTGTAGGTACCCTAGTGGCGGCTTGTCCAGCAGTTAGGTATGGAAGCTTATATACCAAGAATTTGGAGAGGGAAAAATTCTTAGCTTTGAAAAATAAAAACGGAGATTTTAATAGAATGATGTTACTTTCTCGAGGTTTGCAACCGGACATTCAATGGTGGATTAACAATATTCGTTTCGCCAATAATCCTATCAGGGCCTTAGATTACAAAATTGAGATTTTTACAGATGCTTCACTCTCAGGCTGGGGGGCAGCCTGTGAAGAAGTTACTGCGCACGGTTGGTGGAATCACCATCAAAAGGAGTCTCATATCAATTATTTAGAACTCCTTGCAGCTTTTTACGGTTTAAAGTGTTTCGCGAAAAATCTTCAATCGTGCGAAATTCTTCTCAGGATAGATAACACGACTGCCATATCCTACATTAATAGAATGGGGAGTATTCAGTTCCCAAAATTAAGTGGGCTGTGTAAAGATATTTGGCAGTGGTGTGAAAGACGCAACCTGTGGATCTTCGCGTCTTACATTCAATCTATCGAGAATTTTGTAGCAGACAAAGAATCTCGCCGTTTACCGTATGAAACAGAGTGAGAACTGGCACCCCAGGCTTTCGAAAGAATAAAAATGGCTTTTGGAAGCTTTGATATTGATTTGTTTGCTTCAAATATAAATTCGAAATGCAGTCGTTTCGTTTCCTGGAAGCCAGACCCTGAAGCATACACGGTAGACGCTTTCACAATTCAGTGGACTCACTATAAATTTTACGCCTTTCCCCCGTTTTCGCTGGTGCTCAGAACCTTACAAAAAATTATTTTTGATAAAGCGGAGGGAATAGTGGTAGTGCCCTTTTGGCCAACTCAGTCTTGGTTTCCACTGTACCAGACCTTATTAGTAGGCAATATGGTTTTTTTGGGTCCACATCTTAATTTATTATCTTGTCCATCCAGGGAATCCCATCCGCTGGCACAGAAGCTCACCTTGGTAGCAGGAATGCTGTCTGGGAAGCGTATTTTAGACAAGGACTGCCAGAAGATTCCCTGCCCGTAATCCTCGCATCACTGTCAAAAGGAACGTACCAGCAATACGAAAAACCACTGCGTCTGTGGCAATCCTTTTGTCTCGAAAATAACCTATCTTGCTTCGATGCATCTGTTCCAGATGTTTTAAGATTCTTGGCGAGCGAATTTAAAACTGTAAAATCGTATGGAACTCTCAACACTTACCGATCCGCCTTATCGTTAGTTTTGTCTTATGACCTAGGTCAAGATGCAAGAATTAAAAGATTTTTCAAAGGCGTATCCGTTTTAAAACCGCAGAAGGCTAAGTACAGCGACATTTGGGATCCGGATCCTGTCTTAAAATACTTATCAAAATTTTGGCCGAATGGCGACCTTGAGTTAGAAAAAATGACTCTAAAACTAGCAACCCTCCTAGCGTTAGCCACCGCTCAGCGTATGCAAACACTTTCTAAAATAAAAATAGGCAATATTAAGATATCCGCAGAGTCTGTAAAAATTTTCATCACAGATAGGATAAAAACATCGGCGATTGGTAAGGAGCAACCGATCTTGCAATTCCCATTTTTTCAAGAACAACCAAAACTATGTGTCGCGAGTTTGTTAGTAACGTATCTTCAAAAGACGTCGCATATAAGGCCTGAAAGTGAGACGGCTCTGTTTCTAACTTATAAGAAGCCACACCGAGCGGCAACTTCTCAAACAATTAGTCGCTGGTTAAAGACGGTACTCAAAAATAGTGGGATAGATACGAGTGTGTTTACTGGGTACAGTACGCGACATGCTTCCACTTCCGCGGCGTACCGGAGAGGTCTCACTATAGACTTAATAAGACAAACGGCAGGGTGGTCTAGAAATTCGAATGTTTTTGCACGTTTCTATAACCGGCCATTAAGAGAAACTTCTTGTAATTTTGCATTGTCAGTACTCAACAATGTAAATCCTGCTTAAGAGAAATAAAGGTGGTTTCAAATCGCATAATACTGTTTTAAACATCTACATATCTGATCTAGAGGACGAGACGACGTAGCATAATTATACGATTAAACGAACTTACCTTAAGTGAAGTTCAATCGAAATTATGCCAGTACGTCTCGTCCGAATATATCAGTCCCTCCCTTTTTTGTTTTCCCGATACCCCCGTAGCGATTTGAACTGATTTGATACGTTCCATTGTCGTCGACCCTGGAAGGTTCCTTCGTTATATATGTGTTGGCCCCGAAAGGGGCCGTTGATTTAATAAAGATGCGAGTTTCGAGCTTATGCTCTCCTCCTGGGGTCGCTTTTGTGTGTTCCTTGTAGAGGCTCGAGGAAGATGTAGCCTTGGGTCTCGAGTAGGAACTGGTCTAAAAGCCTCATGCCCTTCGGCAAATTTTGCTGACTTCTGGGTGGAGGAAGGAAACTTCTCTTTCCCTTGGCGTCGAGGAAGAGTTGCCAGGGGTTTTTACCCTCCATTCATTGCCCTGGTCCAGGTGAATCCTAGGTTGGACAGAAAACCTAAGATATCGAGACGCTTGTGGGTGAGTCGTCGATCCACATCGGGCAAGTTAGTTGGATACTTGACCTCCTTCGGTCGTGTCTCTGGTTGTCCGTAGAACCCTTCGTTGGGACAACCCTCCTCGGTGTCCACAATCTTGGTTCCGCAGGCCGTTAATTGTACCAGACCTCGGTACTTTCGCAGTTGATGCCGTAGCTGGCGCTCTCCCTCACTCTCTCGGAAAATCTTCAATTCACTGACGGTCTTCCGGGTGGCTGGATTGGACCCGTCTGGAATGGGCCCCACTGGTGCGTAGAGTATGACGCAATTGGGGTCCAGGGTCAATACAATGGACCGGTCGTGAGCTGGGTCGAACGGAATCAATGTCCGACGGGCTCGACCATGGATGGCCCGTATACTCCGTCGCAGCCCTAATACCCGATGTATTTTCTCACCTCCTGGTGGAAGAGGTGCACATCGGCCGAAAGGAGTGTCAACTCCCTTGTGTAGACGTTGGATAGCTGGCGGGATCACCTCCTGGTGCCGGATTACAGTTGGGGGACCTGGCCGGTTGGTCGAGAACTCCTGCTCTTCGCTTGCCAACTCCTGTTGGCAAGTTGGATTGAAGACTGTCAACTCCTGTTGACAGTCATCGGCGTGACTAATCAGCCTACGCTGATTGCGTGGAGATGGGCGTCCACAAAATTGACGCCAAGCTCTCCTCTTTTTATAATTTCGTCCCATCCAAAAGAATCCCTAGGTACTACCTGATGGGGCGACCCAGAAGAGAATTCTGTTGGATGATCCGAAGGTTATAATTCGGGAGGGCTGTATGGCCGTCAATACCTTTCCATACGTTTTAAGTTCGCTCTAAAAAGAGCGGATTGGTTCAAAAATATAGTTTAAAGATGGGTGTAGTCAAGGATGACTACAAGAATTTTTAAGTAAAACGATTTATTTCCTTCACTTTACCCTAGGCGAGGCTTAGAGAGAGGGTAGGTATGCAATCCAACGAATCTCGATTTAATCGAAATGTCATTTCAACGAAAAAGGTATAGTTTGTGCACAGTGGTAAAATGTGTTCGAAAGATGGCCGTGCGAGTATTAAAAAGTAACAGAATGATGCCAGAAGTGCCCAATTGGCGGCGTGACATGCATATAACTTGTTTATTGCCGCATAAATTTAAAAATACAAATGAGTTTTGTTAAATAAGAAAAAGTGAATTATTGATAGTGAAATTTTTCACTTAAAAGCAGTAAAAGTATAAATAATTGATCAATGAAATAGAAGTGAAGTTAAAGTTTCAATTTTGTTGAGAATAGTGAAGAAATTGAAGAATAAAAATATGTCTGTATGTTTAAACATAATAAACATTAATAATGTTGTGAGAATAAATGTCCATTTTTTTCCTGAACATAGTCGCGAAATAATTGTTCTGCATAATTACAAGCGATGAGGGTGACAGATGGTGAGGTTATGTATGTGTACATACAATTTGACAGGTTGCTCATTATTTTGTATGTTATTTTTCAGAAGGAGAGCGAAGAAATAAATAAATAAATTATAATTAATTGTAGACCAATGAAAAAATAAAGAATTGTGAC
>CAKNXH010038849.1:0-11529 GCA_932178445.1 Andricus quercusramuli | reverse complement strand
CCCCCCCCCTACCTCTCCCCCTTCCGGGACTAATATTAAAATATTTTCAATTCCAAATTTTTCTTTTACGTTTTGCAATAAACTTCTTGTTTTAATGCAAAACAAAACTTTCACAAGTCATTTAATGACCTAGTTCTCCCACCTCACTAAGTTTAAAGTGGACAAAAAGTTAAAAATTTCAGAAGAAAACTGCAACTATCTGGCAGTAATATAGATGAAGATAGTTATAAACAACAATAATTTGTTCGTACAATTATTTTTGCTCAACTCAAATAATTATTAGGTCACTACAGGTGAAAAATAGACAAATAGTTAAAAATTTCAGAAAAAACAGCATCTTTCTACCATCGAGCAAAGAGAATATCATTAAAAATAATAATAAATTGTTCGAACAATTATTTTTGTTAACTTGAATTAAACATCACTTGACTTTAATCAGAAATTTGACAAAAAATCGAAATTTTTACAATAAACCGCAACTTTCTAGCACTTATCTAAGAGAAGATAGCTAATAACAATAGTAGTTTGTTCAAACAATTATTTTCCTGAATTAAAATAAATCTTAACTCATTTCAAGTGAAAACTGGACAAAAAGTTGCAAATTAAAAAAAAAACCCACAACTCCTAGCATTATTGAAAGAGAATATCTTTAAAAATAATAACCAATATGTTAAACAATTTTTTTTATCAACGAAAATGATGTATTAACTCGCTCTCATTGAAAATTGGACAAAAAGTGCAATTAAAAATAAAAGCTACATTCTAACTCTATTCTAAGAGAAAATTGCTAAAAACAATAGTAAATTGTTTGAACAATTTATTAAAACATCTAATTGTCAGAATAAAGTAGAATTTCATGTATCAAAAGCAATCTGCATTCAAAAAACCGCAAGCAAATCATAATTAGCGCCAAAAACGAATTTTCGAGAGATCTCTGAAGCGATATATTATAATAAATAACTTTTTTTTAAATAGTTCCTTCTAAACCAATGATATTTCGAATTAGCTTAATTCTCTGATTATGACTTAATTGTCAGATCTCATAGATGCCTGACAGACATGGACGCCAGGTAAGAATCCTACCTCCCAGACGTGGCAACACCGCTTGAGGTGAGAACGTATACCATCTAACGCGCTTCCTTATTTATATAGAGGAGGTCACTTCGTACACCCAGTATCACAAATATATATAAATTTCAAAATGAGAAATTGTTGCCCCTCTTTTGAGAAACCTGATAAGAAGGCCCCCCTCAACGTATATATGCATATAAGTTTCAAATATTTTCACGGAAAATAGCGGAGGCGAGAAGGTAGAGTCAACTACACGGAGGTGATAACGTACAGTCTATACATATATATATATATATATATATATATATATATATATTGTTCTGCCATGTAATATTATTACATATTATTTTTATATAAATAATACATGTAGATGGTAAAAGAAACTGACATACTTCAGACCAAAAGTAGATTTTGATGTTATAAATCCTTTATTTCTGCCAACGTTTCGAAAACTTTGTCGTTTTCCTCTTCAGGACGTAAAAATAAATATCAAAATTCGTCAAATATTCGTCAATCAATTATAAAATCATCTTTCTCCTCACATCTCTTTTGGAGCTTCAGTTTTGGTAAGAAATTTTGTTTAAATTTTGAAAACTTTAAATTTGTTTACAAAACTACTAAATTTATACTGTTAAAAACATTTTAATACTATAATTGACTTAGTTAAACAGCCAAGGACTACCCAACTTTGTTGCTTTGTTGCAACTTTGTTGCAAAAAGTATGTCAGTTTCTTTCACCATCTACATGTATTATTTATATAAACTTATATTACTCAGACAAACAGCATCGCTTTAACACCATTACTAATCTAAATTATTTGTTATGTAATTATGTAATTATCTATTATGTAATTACACAACGGCCATACCACGCTGAAAAAACCAGTTCTCGTTAGATCACTGAAGTTAAGCAGTGTTGGGCGCGGTTAGTACTTGGATGGGTTACCATTCGGGAATAATACTACTGCGTGTTGTTGGCGTCGTGGGTGTGGTGAGCCCACACTTGTAGTTCTGTACTACAAGAAACTATCCACCTAGAAACACTACCCGAATCCGGTAGTGTCACGCCTACCCCGAAAGGGAAATGGCTCAATGGTATACATACACATACATATAAACAAATTCCTAATTTGGACTTTTGAAGTAAGAAAAATGTTATCTCCTAATTCTCCCTAAATTATATGGCAAGTAAGGTTTATTGTTGAAAATATATTATTCAATATCATTGATTGAATTAAGAAATAAATTGTATAAACAAATGATCACTGTAAGTGTACACATTTACAGACATAACATCGTGTCACTACTAACACTGCGCACTGGCAATGAGAAGAAAAAGTTATTTCCTGTCGATCTTGGATGTCCACACTTTACTATTATTTATATAATTTATTTATAATATTATGAAATAATAATAGGATAGTAGGTAGGTAGTAGGGATGTGGCGTCCCCATCGCCCGAGAGCTCCGGCTCTTGCAGTCAGCCACGTTGCTTTGAGCTAACTCCCCAATGCAACGAATTATGCGGTTACGACACCAGTATCGCGCAGTGCTACCCACAATAGGCCTCTGTCGAATGGAAGCCATGGTTTAGCTGGGAGTGGCAATAGGAACGAACCGAGGCGACGAACAGGTAATGGCCCCGGACAAACGCGAGAACATCGCTGTAAATGCTCGGACAAACTCAGGAGGGACCTCCTTACCTGTTGGCAAAGAAGCTCACCGGCGCGAAGAGGATTCTTGAAGAGGTTACATGAACGTTGGGTCAATATTCTCTCGGAATATGCTCATAAAACGCCTCAGTATTTAAGATATCAGGTATCCTTCTTGCGAAAAAAGGCTATGAAGCTCTATATCAACAAGAAGAGGAGCAACATCCTCTAGCGAACATTCCACCCGTACCATCAAGACCACCTTTGCAGATAGCCGATAATGCCAAAATGAGAAGTAGGAGATCTATCCACCAAAAAGTCTCCCTCAGGAAGGAAAAATTAGCTGAAGCTAGTACTGCTCTCGCCGATTTTCTCCCCGAAGATGTTAATCTCTGGAATTCGGACTGTGTAGTTTACGAGACGGCGGTGCCTGATTAGCTACATAACACCAAATACAAAGTTTACTAAAAAAGTTAGGGCACTTGCTCCTCCCATTTGATTTCAGCGACACTACACATGACCTAGCATTACTAACATCTTTGGTGCTCAAAAGTCGTGTACAGAAAGCAGAACATACGCTTCTACTAAGAGAACATGCTGACAAGCTACTTCATGGTAAATTCTACGGCATCATACGTAGAGAAGAGCTCTCGATGGGTCTATCCAACATGATTCTCAAGTCTGCTAGATTGAGATTGGGGACTGAGGGTTTTCTTTTTGCCTGTCAAGACGGCGTTATAGACACCTTAGTTTACCGCGAGCGCATAATGAATGTACTGTAAGCGATACCAACTGCCGAGCTTGCAAGCAAGAGTCAGAAAGACTTGGACATGTTCTCAGTGGATGCTCTAAATATGCACGCTACGGGTACATAGAGAGACACAATGCGCCTCTAAAAGTGTTATATTATCATCTTAGGCACTTCTATGGTGTTTATCTATTGCCCGACTTGCCATACGCCCAGGGGGAACTCGAGTCCGTTGTGTATGATCTACTGGAATTTCTCATTCTCCATCACTCAACGTATCAGTGCTACGAAGCCTGATATTGTCCTACAAGATCTAAAGGACAAAATCATTTACGTGATTGAATTCTCGGCACCAGCCAATGGTAATATCACGGCAAAGGAGGGGGAAAAACGGGCGAAATATCAAGTACTTCTTTTCGAGCTGAGTAGGCTGTACCAAGGCTACACAGTCCATCTTATAATTCTCACACTCGGCTGCCTTGGAGGTATGAAAGCTTCATTTATCAGCCAACTCAACAAGATTCCGGCTTGCCAGCGTCAGGCTCATCCCATCGCGAACCGAATGCAAGAGGCTGTTCTTCTAGGATCACTCCATCTGGTCCGTCATCACTGTTCCTCTTAACATTCTACAAAGATTGGTAGCTCTAAAAAAGTATCCAGAGGTGAAAACTTCATCTCCAACTGTCCCGTCTGCCGCGTAAGGTCATTCGCGTCTAGAGACCTGACTCCAAGGAACAGTGTTGCCCGATGTTATCACGCGTAAAATTTTCGCTCTTGTTCACTTTCTAGGACAGAAGGAGCAGAAGCGGAAGACGTACACGTTCCAGTTGTTTCGGGATTGGTTGCTTGAAGAAACCATGATCGTAGCTTCCGGAGCCTACAACTTCTCTAAATATTATTGCAATAAGTTTGCTACGCGAGCGTAGCAAGCGTGGCAAATCATGCGAGTTGGTAATCGAAGTATCGCGCTCGTTACATACGATGCTTTATCCAATCACCGCGCGCCGGAACGAGCGAGCATGTTCGTTGATAAGAATGTAAGTTGCGACTAAATGCCACATTACTTCGCTGTGACGTCACCAAGCGAGTAAAGAACAACCCAGATTCTTCTGAACGAACGTGTAAGTCGCAAGTTCAACCTAATTGTCATACACTATACACTATTAAATATCTTTTTACAATGCTCAATTACAGAAAAATATTTTCTCGTAACTGAAGATGCTGACAATTTGTATGCGAATAATATTCAGCATGGAAAATGACTAAATATGGTTAATTATTTCATGAGTATAAACATTTTTATGAATAATGAATGAAATTGTGTATATATTACATTCATGTAGGTATTCATTCATTGTTTCGAAACATTTATTTATAATTGGTTTCAAAGTGATTGAGGATCACAAAGAAGCACAAAAATAGAATATTTATTATTGTTAGCAACAAATATTCTGGATAAAATATCAAATTTAAAACCTATATTTAGTTATACATTCAACAATTATAATAATTTAAATTTACTGATTGTTCTTAAATTTTTTATTAGATTATTACGGTTAATCTATTTTCAATATGACTTCACTTCGTAGAGAAAATCGTTTTTTTTCAAGGAACAGTACCACTTTTTTAAATTGTTTGATAATTTTGGTTACTAAGCAATAAGAACTGTGAGTTTCTAAAAGACTTTCCTCGATAAATATTACTATTTACGTCTCTAATGCTAGATTTAGCAGTAAAAATCATTTCATTTCTTGAGAAAATTTTGAATGTACTCATTTTTGTATAATTTTTTCTGGGAAATAAGAAAAGCCAAATTTATGAAAAACAATTGACTATTTATCTCGAATTTCGGGACGACGAGATACTTCGTTGAAAAACAGTAATTTCATTGTGAATATTACATTATTTTTCAATAAATATAATTCTCATATCAATTTTCGGAATTTTCAGTTGAGAATAAATTTGTTTTGCGGATAAGCACTACAGAAACAACTATTTCTATATATAATTATGTATGTAATTTATTCATGATATTTAGGTTGAATCTTAAACTAAATATTTGTATTTTTTTAGTGTAACTGCACTTTATGTATTTTAATTTAAGAATATTTATTACATATTATCAAATATTACATTTATTTCTTTTGAATATTTTTTATGGAGTATTAAATGTAGGGACTCAGCACAGCAACAGCAAGCACGCAGAGAAGAGCTCTCGATGGATCTGTCCAACATGTTTCTCAAGTCTGCTGGATTAAGATCGGAGACTAAGGGATTTCCTTTTGCCTGTCAAGACGGCGTTATAGACACCTTAGTTTACCGCGAGCGCATGATGAATGTATATGTAGGCGATACCAACTGCCGAGCGTGCAAGCAAGAGCCAGAAACAGTTGGACATGTTCTCAGTGGATGCACAAAATATGCACGTTACAGTACATAGAGAGACACAATCTACCTCTAAAAGTTTTATATTACCATCTTAGGCACTTCTATGGTGTTGATCTATTGCCCGTCTTACCATACGCCCAGGGGAACTTGAGTCCGTTGTGGAAAATGATCAGTGTAAGATCTACTGGAATTTCTCATTCTCCACCACTCAAAGCATCAGTGCTACGGAGCCTGATATTGTCCTACAAGATCTGAAGAACAAGATAATTTACGTGATTCAATTCTCGGCACCAGCTGATGGTAATATCAAGGCAAAGGCGGAAGGAAAACGGGCGAAATATCAAGCACTTCTTCTCGAGCTGAGTAGGCTGTACCAAGGCTAGAAAGACAGGCAGAAAACGAAGAGGATATGGTTTAAGAGGAACACCAGAACCCATAGTTATCATGGAGACTCTATTACTGAAGATATGCAAATGCTTGTTGCTTTTCGAGGATCGTCGGGGCTTCCCTGGAGGCCCCGTTGGGAGCCACAGCATGCGGCACGGTTGTGATGGTGAGCTGTGAGATGTTCAGGCTGATCTTGCTAATCTAACAGTTGGCCAGTGAAGGCCATCAGGACTCATCTACAGATCTCAGAAGAAAGAGCAATTGAGATTTATCAACAGGTTGATTTAGCTTGGAAAAACGACGGCAATGAACAACGGTTGGAGGAAGCAGCTTTACAATATCAAGCAGTGGCAATTGATGTTCTTTGTCAACCTGTTGATGAGAAAAGTGGGCTAATTGTGAGGAGAGAACATCATCGACTCTCCTTACATTAGTACCCAGAGTGAGCCACAAGAATAAATGAGCAGAATCTAGCAGACCACAAACGCTCAATATCTGTCAACAGATTGCATTCTGCTGTTGGAATAGCTGCCATCAAAATAAAAGTGGAACCGCAGCCCCCTATTGGTGAACTCCCCTTGAAAGACTTGGACAACGAAGACCTGATCCTAGCTGAGGGCATAGGTAGTGGGGATAATAAACATCAAGCACCAGATTCACTAGAATCACATCCAGTCACTAATAACACTGATTCAAACAGCGAAATCCCAGGATGACTACAGCACCTTAAAAGGAATTTTTGTCATGCTTTACTAAAGTTCCGACATGTAGAAGCAACAGAAGAACATTGTTCGCCCATGGTGAACATCACAAAAGATCTGCGTGCACTAATAGAACACCTAAATAACAAGGCTTTGCCAATGCATTTGAACACTATATTAACTGCGTTAGAGGTGGCTACCGTTACAACGTTGGCCGCAGAACTGGGCCTACAAATGCAGTCTTTGCCCAAGGAAGGGTTCGAGATCCACCACGGAAGATCAGGCTGGATATGGTCGTCAGCCAAGTAAGGGGCAAATTGCGTAGATTGACTCAATATAACAAAGGAAATAGAACCAGAAAGCTGATACACTATGTGAATAAAATCATCGACCCTCAAAACATTAAGACATGGCACCAGCAATATTGGATGAGATGATAGACTCTCAATGGCAGAGACCTGATATTCTTACTACTAGAATTCATCGGTACAAGAAAAGTAGTGCAAGAAGGTACCAAAATCTAACCTTCCAGGCAAATGGCAGAAGGTGTTGTCGTGAACTGAGTATAAAGCCGAATAACCAGCAAGACACCGGAGTACCTCAATTCGAAGACATAACTAACTACTGGTCCGGTGTTTGGGGAAAAACTAACAGATGCAATTTGGACACTGCGTGGTTCTAACTGTAGAAAGCAAGGGCAAGCAATTAACATGAAATGGAGCTGACTTACATCACAGTCTCAGATGTTTGAACGGTTTCAAAAAGGGCAAGTAACTGGAAAGCTCCGGATATATGGCACAATTTCTGGTACAAGTATCTGAAAAGTGTGTATCCTGCGTTGGCAAAGTTTTTTTAGAAGACTATTGAACACCCAGATCTGGTCTTATGCTATTTTTCTTACTGCGAGCAGAATCACATCCTAACATAAGGAAAAACATGATGTTGTAAAAACTCGCGGAACAGTAAAGATCTAGTCACCATAGATGCTGTTGCGATGACGCAAGCTGGTAAACATCAAATAAACTTGCACAGGGCATACATTGACTAAAAGCAAGCGTTTCCATCCGTACCACCTGACTATTTGCTTGTAGTCTTAAAAATATAAAAAATCTTCCTACGCATTATCGACTTCCCAGGTCGTGCGATGATGCTTTGAGGTACAAGAACCAAGTATTTTGATCATGGGCAACCAAGGATAACTAGATTAATACGCATTACGACGGGTATCTTTTAAGGAGCCTCCTTTAGTGCTCTCCTTTAGTGCTAATGCTCTCCTTTGGGCTCTTCAAATGGTCTAACACCGACCTTGAAAGGTTACACAGAGCTGTCCGCGTAGAAATGACGAAACACTGAATGCACCACAGTAATACGGCGATTGATGGAGTAGTTTTACCACGAAACAGAGAGGGTAAGGGCGTTTTAGATGTCAAGAAACTGTGTAATTCACAAGTTATACGGATGCGAGACTATTTTAACAGCAAGCGAAATGTTACGCTTTACAACACCATCTGTAAAGCGGATCTTGACTACGCGCCCCTGAATTTGTCCTCAGTGGGGGCCTTGAATATCAGCACAGAAACCGTAGAGGAATTAAAAAAGAAATGGAGACAGAAAGCCATCCCCGCCGAGCATCCCAAAACGTTAGATCAACATGAAGTGGACAGTGAGGCATCCAATATTGGGCTGAGAAAGGGCGCCCTGTATCCAGAAACGGAAGGATCCGTCATTGCGATTCAGGAAAGGGTTGTCAGCAAAAAAAATTAACGCAAACACGCTTTTACATCCAGACGTGGTTGACAGGTGCCGATCATATAGAGATACTAACGAATCCATCGAGCACATAATTGATGGTTGTCGCGTACTAGCTCAAAGAGAATATACGCACAGACATAATGATGTGGCAGGCATTATACATCAACAACTTGCCCTAAACCTAAGACTCTTAAAAGAATGAATGTCATTCTATAGATACATTCCAATGTCCGTTTTAGAAAACAAAGATCACATCTTATATTGGGATGTCACTATCCAGATGGATCATTACATCCGAGTCAATCGACCGACATCGTGATGCGAGAGGAAAAGGGTGGAGAGGTCTACATCATCGGCATTGCTTGTCCACTTGATCGAATTTTGCAAGCAACCTATACAACCAAGATCCACAAGTATAGCGAGCTAAGGCATGAAGTAAAGACAATATGGAGAAATGTTGAACGTGCATCTGTTCATCCCATTGTGATTTTGGCTACATGCAATGTGCATGCAAGATGTACTAGGGTCTGGCAGTAGCTCAGAAGTCGGTTTTAATAAACACATGCCGCATTGTAAGGAACGTCCTAGGCCATCAGGAAGCAAGCGACTAAAAACCTATGGAGTGATACATGAGGGCTCTGAGGAAGCATTCAGATGCGACTGTTGTCACCTCCAACTCGCGGCCGCTGTGTCTGGATAACAGCGGTAAAAGACAAATTGCAAACTACATCATGCTCCTAATTTTGCACGTTCATCATCGCAAATTATTTCAGACATCGTATTGGAATAACTTATAACATCCTCATCTCACCAGTCACTTGTCTTAGTCCGTGGCTATGATGAAAATCCAGATTCACATAAGAACAAGTTAAAGAAAAAAACAATAATAAACAACTTTGAAATAGAAGTAAGGGAGACGAGGAGCTCTGATAATTTGTTCAGCTCGTTGTTTTACGCGCGGATGTTGTTTTACGTCAGGGATCTAATAAATTTACTCGCCGTTTCGAGTTCTCATTTCTAACGTTTATTTTTTAAACAATTTTTTTTTCTAAGAAGACATTTGTGCGTAGTCATATATATAATGTGTTACGATGTGGATCATCAGAACGTATGAGTGTGCTCGTTATAATACAAAGTTAAGTCTAGTACCTAATTTTAGGCATATTAGATTCTCGACATGCAGGATAAAGCGGTAATCCATTTTTCATCAAGAAAAAGCCATATGCAATCATATTTTATCCCACACTATCCCTCTTAGCCTAGATTTACGGTATTTGATAAATCTTTTCATTTCATATCGAAGAGAAATCTACTTTTCAGGATTAGTGTTATGCAAAATGAGCATGAAAAAGATTCACAATTGAGAACACTTCCGAACTACTTCGCTTTACGGCTTAACTCAGAAAAAATAAATTATAAACGTGACCGTTGGCGAAGAAAGGGTCCTGGCGCGGAAAAACTCGATTTCTAGTTTTTTACGCCAATCGATAGTTTTTTGTTCGCTGTTTCATGATAAAAAATGTTATTCCTATAACTAAAAAAAATGAATCGTTATCAAATAGCAAAGTGGGGCCATCTTATGAAGTTCCTGTGTTTCACCACCTCTTCAATGGCCCCTCTTGTAGAATGAAGCTAACGCTCGTTAGTTCCCTTTCTTCGCGAACGGCAGCAAATAAAAAAAGAGGGAAAAATAAGGAATAAGTCAAGAAACCCAATCTCTCACTTTTTTCTCCGTCTTTTTTATACTTCAAGGAAAGCAACATGTTTCGAACCCAATTTAGACCTTTTCATCCGGGATTATTTATAGTAGGACTAAGGGTATGAAAAATTAATATAATACCTGAAAAGACAATATCTCGATTGATATTAATTAAAAATTGATTTAGTCTAATATACTCGATATCGTTAGTGAGAAAATGGTTGTTCCATAAAAGAATTCTTTTTACTTGTAAGCAGAAGAAAGTTAATTAATCCAATTAATAACTCTATCCGATACGTTTTTGTATCTTGAGAGATTCCATTTTAAATTTTTAGCTTTGTTATTTGCCCTTTTTATAAATAACATCTCCATTTATTGTCTCTTTTTCAGATTTCTCTCATGATAAAGAAGTTGAATATAATTCCAATTGAAGTCGTGACCATGTGTAATTTTATGCTTTGGAAGAACTGAATGATATCTAGGACTTCCGTGAAAATTATTTTGATGTTCTTCTTTTCTCAGTCTGAGTGCCCTTTGTGTCTGCCCTATATAAACTGCATTACAATATTTGCAATTAACTGTAAATTATACATTTCTTGTCTGGCATTTCATGTCTTTTCCCAATTTTACAATCATATTGCTATTAAAAATAACTCTATAGTATGTGAACCTAATTTGACAACATAGATTTCAAAATCTTCGAGATTTTCCCAAAATGAGAAAGAATAACAGTGTTGAATCTATTGTAATCTCCCCTATTTATTTTATTTTGATCATTGTTTTTTTTCATATAATTTCTTCTATTGTGTACATGTTTTTCTATGAAAACAAAGGGATATAGTGGTTAAGAAAAAGAATTTTTCATCGCGCCTCTATTGAAACTTTGAGTTTCGGTACCTGCAAAGAGGGTTGAAACACGGTGTTTGCATCCCTAGCGTTGAAAGATTTTGTTTTAGCCCTAGGGTTTTTGAAAGCAACGGAGTTTCAACCCTAGGGCTGGAATAAAATGATACATTCTATGAAAAAAATATTGAACTATGTAAACAAATTATTTTTCTTGACCATTATCTCGAAGATTTTGAAATCTTAGTCGGGGAAATTAGTTTCAAATACTATATATATATATATATAT